>APFE030078226.1:118763-132465 GCA_000404065.3 Pinus taeda | reverse complement strand
TTTATGTTTTTATTATTTTTTTTAAATTTTAATGTTTTTCAGGGTCATGATAAAATATTTTACACCATTATTTCGAAATGTTGAAATTTTACCCTTGAAAAACAAAGTGTTATCCCAGCATAACACTTTTCGTTTTGAGGGTGTTTTTTGCATAAAATTTACCATCGAAAAAAAAAGTGTTATTCGAACATCAACACTTTTCGTTTTGAGGGTGTTTTTTGGACAATTTTTGCACAGAAAATTGGTTTTCATTGCCATTTTTAAAACATGTTGAAAATTTACCCTAGAAAAAAAAGTGTTATTCCAGCATCAACACTTTTTGTTTTTAGCACTGTTTTTGATGTTTTATGGGGTTTTTTTGGCCAGAGTTCCCGTTTTTGAGTTTATAGTTCCAATTTCAAAGTTTACATTGTTATAAACTGACATTTCAATAGGAGGTTGAGAAGAGAACTCGTCGAGACTGACAGACATGACCGCCAAGCGAGGTAGGAATGAGGAACGATGATGAGTATCGGTCCAAGGGGGTTCCTCAAGAGACATTACTTCCATGATACCTTCGTCAGCAAGGAAAGTCTCGGCTAAGGGATCAAGGGATTATAAAGTGCTAAGCCACGGGGATTGTGAATACGTATTGAGAGATGTCTTCGAAATAGAAGAATTAGAGGATGCTGAACTCGAAGCCGAAACAATTTCCACGTAATTGATCTTGGCAGGACTAAGCAGCATAACCTCGCCCCCGGTATCAACAAGATCTGGTGAAGGTATGACCCAAGGATCAAATTTGACCGAGACCATGTTAACAGAGGCAACATGAGGAGGCGGGAGTGGAAAAATTCCCATTAAGGCAGAATATTTGAAAAGACCTACCCCCACACTCTCATAGGGAGCACCAGTTTGCTTGACGTACGAAACATTGCCATCCGAGGAGGAAGAGACAAAGAAGGACAGTTGGTTGACAGTGACAATCTTCCCTTGATGGGGAAAATGAATCACACGGAATAGGGAGGAGGCTACAGCATGCATAGCATGGGTCCAACTCCGACTGAGTAGAAGATTGTAATTGAGATTAACATCAACAATCTCGACTTTGACTTGTACTATCTTTCCCTCGAGAGCAATGGCAAGGTTAGGTAAGACACTAAAGGGTCATGACTTGTGCCCATCGAAAACTTCCAAAGTGTTTGGGGATTGGTTCAAAGTAGGAGAACCAATAGCCTTCCAACATGTGATTGACATGATGCAGGTGGAAGAACCTTCATGGATGACAGTCCTGTGGATGGTCTTCTCATTGATGATTACCTTAATGAGAAAGATAATATGGTGAGGGAGACGCAGAACATGGTTCTCTAGATCAAAACATATCAAATTGGAATCAGTGGGATCAATACCCTTGATAGCTGACAACAAATATTTCCACTACGATGGGCAGCTTTGGAGCACCTCGAGAGCCGACATAGCTGACGGCACCTGAACCAAATCCTAAACAAAATTATAGTGCTGAGCGGCTCGGGCATTGGGATTGTACGAGGATTTCTGTAGCACACCTCGAGAGGATGGTCGTATAGTGGAATCAAGGTTAGGGCGCTCAATATGAAGAGGGCTAGAACTCAGGGCAGAAGAAGAAGGGATGGCTTCTTTCTCTTTCCTAGCTATTGGAGCAGGAGTTTGGTAATATTTCGATCTAGTAGCCACATTAATAGGCGTACTCATCATGAACACTTGAGATCCTGAGGAAGTAGATGACCGAGGCTGGTCTACCATTTGGGTCTGTTGAGACGGAGATGGCTCTTTGAGGATGGCTAGGGTCCCTTTGAGCAAACAACTAACCTTGGATCATCGGGGGCAATCCTTGGTGTAGTGATCCTCCTTGCAAATGAGGCAGGGATACTTAGGTTTTCGTTGTGAAGATTCATCAGCAGATGATTTGGGAGAACCCTGTTTTGGGGCATCGGCTTTACCCTTGCCTTTGCCTTTCTTCTTACCTTTCGAGGATTTGTCTGCTACAGTAGATTGGACAACGTGGAACTCTGAGGTGTTACGAGGGCTAGGTAGATTTTGTGAAGAACTATTGGGAATAGCATTCGATACCGACTTCTATTTGGAAGAAAATTTAATAGGGGTTTGGGATACTTAACCAATAACTCCATCGGCACGAGGTGCAACATGTGACTTTGATTTCATGGGATCAGACGATGGTCGCGGAGCATCTAGTAATAACTCACACAAAGTGACAGACTGAGAATAAACTAGATCTAAGTACTGGGCATGAGTAATGGCTTGTTCTTCAGTAACACACCCACCCATAGCTATGTCGTGAGCAATTGGGGCCATGAATGATTTAGTGAACCATTCGGTGAGAAACTGATCAGCAATCGCGAATTTGATCAGGCGACGTCTATGTCTCAATTTGTGGATGTGATCAAAGATGTGTGTCGTAGTATCTTTCTTAAGCGATGTGAGCAAATAGGTGCCAGTTTCATAGTGAAGTGGTAGCTAGAAATGTTTGAGGAAAGTCATGGCTAAAGAGTTAAAGTCATGGTAAGTACTTCAAGGAAGTTTGGTGTACCACTTAGCTGCAACACTTGTGAGGGTCCGTTGGAAAAGATGGAGACGAATGGAATCATCAACGTAAAAGTTTGAAGACCACTAGAGGTGATACGTAATCATGTGGGCTTGAGGTCTTCCTTTTCTTTTCCATCGAATTTTGGACAATCGTTTGGTGTCTTGGATGGTAGTGGAGGCCAGTATGGCGAATGAAGAATTGGATCATTCGTAAGGCGAGACACATCTAGAAACTCTAGTGTGGACAAGAATCACAATTGAGTATTAAAAGGCATAAGAGGTTGGTAAGTGGGTCTGAGCGGAAGAGCTTATCCCTGCTGGTAAGGATTTTGGCCCCACAATGGGGGATTTTGGCCATATGGCATTTGATGTTGCCCCCATTGTGGGTTACCTTGGCCATAGGGAGGATTTTGACCTTGAATGCCTTGGAACTGTCTAGTCATAGGTTGTTGATAAGAAACGTATGAGTTAAAAGGCTATTGAGCCTGTTGACCTTGGACATATGGATGTTGCACCTATTGTCCCTGAACATATGGGTGGTGGACGTATTATCCCTGAACAAGAGGATTTTGGACCTGGTGTCCTTGGGTATAAGGATTATACACTTGTTGCCCTTGGACATAGGGATTTTGTACCTGCTTCCCTTGACCAAAAGGATTCTGCACCTATTGACCTAGGACATTAGGGTTTTGTACTTGCTGCCCTTATCCAGAAGGATTCTGGACCTGTTGACCTGCGACATTAGGATTTTGGGCTTGCTACTGTAGGACTTGACCATGGCCTTGCCCTTGCAAGGGTTGACCTTGCTGATATGTATACAAGGGTTGCTGCTACCTAGGTTGGTTTTGTTGCTACAAGGGTTGGCCTTGTAGCTGCAAAATGTGTTCCTAGGGCTACAAAGGTTTGCCTTGTGAGGACATGGGCTGGAAGGTTTGTGGAGCATACTAAATTTGCTACTGCATAGTTTGCTGCAACTACTGCAAGGGTTGCTCTTGTGGTTGTTGCAATTTACCTTGCTGCGGGATCATTTTCCCTTGTTGTTGCACGAACAGCCCTTGCTACAACAAGGGTTGCCCTTGTGGTAACAAAGGTTGCCCTTGCGATAACAAAGGTTTCCCTTGTTGTTGTAGAGGTCAACCTTGTTGTTGCAAGTGTACTTGAATAGTGCCCAGAAAATTTCTGAACAGAATCTGGCCATAACCACCCTGGAAAGTGGATGAGCCAGGCTGAACATACTGCCCAAACTAAAGGGTGTAAGGTTGATTAACCATTCCTTGATAACCATATGGAATGTAAGGAATTTGGTATTAGACTTGAGCCTCATACGGCTTGTTAACACTCATGTTGTCCCTAAGCTCCTAAAGGGATACGACTGAGCTAACCACAAATCAATCTTTGGATTGCAGGTTCTAGCCCACCTGCAATCAGAGAGGGCTCTATCTTGATGATTTATCTTTGTTGATGATGATTTTAGGCTAGTTATTGGGTTCAATGGGTTTTGTTTATGTTTGGATGGTGTTTGAATGGAAGGAAGATGCTTCAAGCAGAGAGGCATGCATAGAGTGATAAGTTTCAAACCATTGGGCATGGAGTCAAGGAGTAGGACCGCAGGTATGCTTTCTTGATCACAAGAGGAACATGGAGCAAGGTAGCTACACATGAAACAACCTTCAAGCTAAAGAGATGGAGTGAAATGTAAGGAATGAGAGGCAGTTAAGAATCTCTCACTCAGCTTAACAGAGGGAGGGAAAATGAACTCTATCTAGGGGCAGTTAAGAATCCCTGGATAACTGTCATACATGGTGAATTAGGGCAAATATGAGCCATATGGAATTCATACTTATGCCTAAAACTGATGAAAACATAAAGAAACAACAGAAACTGAGCATAGAGTGCAGCTAAACAAGTTCTAAGCTAATCTTTATTTTTGTTGTTTAGATGGTGATTTATGAATGAAAAACAGAGGTAAGAAGCACTTATTGAGTTATGTAACAGCACAAGAATTCCATAGTCACTCTTCAACCATTTAAACACAATAAACAATCCATTCTCCAAGCTCGTAAGCAGTCTTTGATTATAGAAACATGTCAAATATACAGTGCAAGTCTCTGCTTAAGCAAAACATCCAACCAACAAAAACCAACCCTCATTACATTGTTCAGGGTCGTCTTTATAGGTAAAATATCCAAAAGTATTTATTACAGCTGACCTAAACAGGTCTGCGGGAAAAGCTTTTAAACCTAAACTTGTGCTTAAATTAAATGCAAATAAAATATCTATTGAGCTACGCCAGAAGCAGCTGGATCAAAAAGAGTTAATGTAGTGTCCTCTGTGACTTGGTGCAGTGCTTTTGCAATAACTGTGCTTTGAGCTTTGGTCCACAAATCTTATGTGAGTTTGATGTGTAATAAGTGTGATTTGAGAGCTCTTCAATGGCATCTATTGTTTTGTTGACTTTGCTGGAGGGTTCTTTAATGCTTTATCTACTTCGAGCACTGAGAAAATCCCCACTAATACACTTTGCCGCATCCTGATACTCTTTGACATGAATTTTGGCTTCACATTTGCTCTGATGCTCTTTAATGCCTGAATCGGGCCTCTCTCTTTATGCTGATATGCTAAAAACTGCAAAATCGGACCTTTTTTGCACTTTTCGGCGCAAAAACGGCTGAGGAATCAAAAGATTCCCCAATTTGGCCCATTTCCCGTAGCAATCGCGCATCGAAAACTGCCTTAGAATTTCATTCTGGGCTTCCGAAGTTTAGATTTCGCACTTGCGCGTTGTTTTTAGCTGCTAATGTCAGCGGTACGATGGATGACGTCAGCATGATGTCAGCAGTGGGACCCTCTTGTACGGTGATGATGTCAGCATGATGATGTCAGCAGGGTGACGTGGCAGGACAACGGGGTGATGATGTGGCAGTACGGTGGCAGGCCGACGCAAGCAGGAAGGGGTGAGATGGCGGCAACTTGGCGGGTGACATGGTGCTTATGTCATGCAAGGGGAGGGCAGTTTCTGGTTTGTGGTGCACCCCTCTTCCACCTGGGCAGTATTGGCAGGGGGGGCTCCGCCACAGCCGGGAGGGCGACACGTGGCGGGAGTACGATGGAAAAACCGCCGATCTCCCGGGCGCTAACCCTCGGCATGTCGGGGCACAAAAATACCCGCCCACCGCAGATCTCGGGCTCTGGCGATCGAACGGCTGGCAGATAAGACAAGGTGGCGGATGGATAAGGAAGGGGCCCGCGCGCCAATTAATTTTAATTTTTAATTCAGCGGGGGTAGAAAACTTTAGGAAAAGTGGGTTTTTGGGGTTAAATTTGCGTGGGGTTAGATATTTGAATGTGGGGTTTTTGGGAGAAAGGGTGGAGCATGGGCTTTATGCATATGAGTGAGTCCCAATGCATTTAGAAGGGGTTTTTGTAAACAACATGAGGGTTCTTACTAAGTTTCAGGCAAACTTAGTAATTCCCAAGGGATACTTATGGTTATTTTTCAACCAGGGGGAAGGGATAAATATATAGGGGAGTTATTAACATGGTTTTAGTAGGGGATGGGGAGATAGATAGGGAGCTATATAGTAAAGTTAGTATTTAAGATGACCATGATGAGAAAGCGCTAAGTGTGTGAATCTTAGGCTATTAAGGGAAAAAATGATTCATAAAGGGAGTATGAAAATTCCTTGAGCAAACCAGATCTTTACCAAAGTGAATGATATGGAAAATGATGAAACTAAGAAGCATCAAGTAGATCTTGATCTGTTCAGGGAAGTTAGTGAGTGATTTGGGGAATAAGGAAGAAGGGGGAAGTTAGTCATGCCTCGCTTGAGTCCTTCAAATGGTTCACAAATCAACATTCTGCAACCTCAAAACTACCTACCCAGCCTACTTACCTAGCATTTTTTCTTCTTTTTGGTTTGGGTGCACTTAGACTTGCAGACCTAGCTTTTCAACTTTTTCTTTTTCTTTCCTCCTATCTAAGTCTACACTTATTTCATCTAGGGGCTCAGATTAAGCTGTTGAGCACCCTTGCTTCTCTACCTGTCTAAGAATCTACCAAGATTAAGCTGTTTGGACAGATGGTGATTCTCTATATTCTAAAACAGGAAATTGAAACCTAGGGAGACCAAGATTAAACTGTTTGGATCTCCCTTTAACCGAAAATTCTTCAAAAATGGAATAGCACATCAAAATTGGAACACAACAGTGGCACTTGAACTAGCACATTCTCATGGCATCCTTCTTTGGCTTCTGTAGCAAATATGGAACATTGCAGCATGCAAAGAATGACATATGTGGCATGTAAAAATGTCAATCATGAAAGATGAGTAACCTGCTGCAGCAGGAGGCTAACAGTGGCTCCACTTAGGGATGGCTTTTCCTTGTGAAAGGTCAAGAACAGCAGGTCAGACTGCCTTGATCTTCTATTGTTGTTGTAGATTGAAATTTCATAGTGCTGATTGTCAGATAATTGGAAGTTTGGAACAAGAACAGCACTTCCCCTCAACGGAATTTCTTGTGACCTGTATAACACTGCCTGCTTTCTTCTGCGTGCTCTATCATTTGGATTGTTACACAAAATAAAACAAAATGTTGATATATACAAATTTTTTGTACAAAAATGATGCTGCTGGGGATTCTCAACAAAAGGGATCATGATAATGTTTTAACATTCGGCCATTTACAGGGCCCTCTTCAGCTGTGCCGCCATCTTTAGATTTGAGGAAATATGTGTTGTTGCCTTGCACAACGCTAATGATGAATGGACCTTTCCAAAGAAAATCAATTTTTGCATGTTTTCCTTTGTCTTCTCTTCGTGAATCCCACCTTAGAACTTTGCTTCCAACACAGAAATCCTCAGCCTTGGCCCCTTTATCAAACATCTTTTTGAGCTTCTCCTGCAAAATCTGAGCTTTGTCATACACTTGCTCTCTGGTTTGCTGAAGGTGAATGCTCTGATTAATTCTTCTTTGAATGTCATTTGGTTCAGCCTGAATCTCCTATAACAGTTTTATAGTAGGAATGCCCAAATATGAAGGAAATTTGGCTTCCATGCCATATACTAGCTCATAATGGCTCATCCCAATGGATTTCTTGGTTGAAAGTCTGTCTGCCCATAGGGCATTTGTGAGCTTCCTATGCCAACTCGTTTTGTTCTCTTCCAGCACTTTCTTTATGATGTTGATGAGGCTTTTGTTGGATGATTCGGCCAAGCCATTACCTTGAGGATAATAAGCTGAAGAGTGGCCCAAGGTGATGTGAAATTTATGGCAGAAGTTGATCATCTTTCTAGATTTGAAGGCAGCAGCATTTTCAGTGATGATTTTCTCAGGGCAGCCAAATCTAGAAAGGATATTGTCCTCAAGGAATATGATAATAGTGGAGTCATTGGCTTACCTACATGGGGTGGCCTCAATCCACTTGGTGAAATAGTCGGTGGCTGTTAAAATCCACTTGTGTTGGCCTGAAGAAGAGGGATGGATTTCACCTATGAAGTCAAGACCCCATTGTTGAAAAGGCTTTTCGGTTGAGATAGGCTTAAGGGGCAGAGGCAACAGTTTTCTTTTTCCTTCAAAGATTTGGCATTTGTGACATGAGACAACAAATTTTTTGACATCTGCAAATAGAGAGGGCCAATAATAACCAGCCCTTAAAATCTTGTCAGTAGTGGACCTCCAATATAGATGCCCTCCACAGTCCCTTGCATGGAACTCTTTCATGATGCTGTTGGTTTCATTTATGGTTAAACAGTTTAGCAATATTCCTTAATGATTTTTCCAAAACAGGGCACCATCTAAGACACAGAACTTTAGAGCTTTCATCTTCAAAAATCTTTTCGTGGCTCTGGACAATCCTGGGGGAGCACACAGGTTTAACAATACATGGCAAATATCGGCATACCATGGGGATTGTAAGAAGGTTTCACTGATCTATGGAGTCGCTAGCTCCTGTTCATTGTCCAGCTGGTTGATATCTAAGGCCTGAAAATTTGTTTCGGACATTAGCTTGGCTAAACCTTGTCCCTTTATCAGCTTTGTGGGTTTTATCTCGATGTCATATTCAAGGATACTGGCGATCCATTTGCCTCTTTTTCCTTCTAGTCCCTCTTGAGTTAATATGTCGTTTACAACAGAGTTTGGGACATAGGCAATCACATGTGAATACAAAATATAAACTCTGAAGTCTTTGATGGCTTTGACAAGGGCATAGGCCTACTTTTCCATGATTTGGTATTTCAAGGGTGCATCTCTTAAGGCTCGGCTGAAAAATGCAATAGGCTTTTCATTTCCTTGATCATCCTTTTGCAGAAGGACAACAACTATCATGTGCTCTGAAGCAAAGGAAAAGATGATAAAATCCTTGTCAAATTGTGGACTTGTGAGTACAGGCATTTGAGTCAAGGAAGTTTTGATACTCTCAAAAACCTGCTTGGTTTCCAGAGACCATCTTACCTTAGCATCCTTTTTTAACATGTTACTTAACAGTCTTATCAGTTCTGCTAAGTTTGGGATAAATCTCCTTAGGAAATTGATCTTTCCAAGTGATGCTTGCAACTCTTTTATGTTTCTTGGGTATGGAGTTTGAAGGATTGCTTGAATTCTTTCTGGATCAATTCTGATACCATCTTTTGAAATGATGTGGCCTAGCAACTTACCTTCCTCAAGGCCAAACAAGGACTTCTTGGGGTTCAAGGAAATGCCATATTTCCTGCATGTCATGAAGATCTGCCTTAAGTGCTTGAGGTGCTCTTGATCAGATTTGGAGAAAGGGGTTAAGTCATCGAGATAGACAACAAGGAATGCATGGATTTCTTTGGCAAATGCAATATCCATTACCCTTTGAAAGGTGGCACCAGCGTTCTTTAGCCCAAAAGGCATTTTAACATACTTAAATGTTCCCCGGGGTGTGGTAAAGGCTATCTTGTCTTGGTCATCTAGGTGAACAAGTATTTGATTGAAACCTGAGAATCCATCTAGCAAAGAAATTCTAGAGGAACCCACTACTCTTTGTAGGATGTGGTCCATTTTAGGCAAAGGGTAGTGGTCTTTTAAAGAGACCTGGTTTAAGTTTCTTAGGTCTACACACAATCTAATCTCACTTGATTTTTTCCTTGTGGGAACCAGATTGGATACCCATTCAGAAAATCTGATGGGTGCTATAATACCTGCTTCAAACATTCTCTTCACTTCCTTCTCAATGAGGGGAAGAAGCATAGGGTTTATTCTTCTAAGTTTTTGCTTGAATGGTTTTTGATTTGGTTTTAAGGGAATGGTATGTTGAATCACTGAGGTGTCATAGGACTTCAAGTCCTAATAACTCCAAGAAAATACATCTTGGAACTCTTTGAACAAATCCACATACTTTGGCTTTTGATCAGGGGGAAGATTTTTGGAAAATTTAATCATTTTGGGCTTTTCTGCTGCCCCTATGTTGTGTTCTTCTATAGCAGCATCTAAAGGCTCCATTTTTGGCTTTTTGGGCAAATCATTGTCATCAAACATATCTTCTAATGGAGTAAGGCCAGCAGGAAAAAAATTATTCTTTAGATCAATGAACTCAGCCTCTGCTTTGGTTGTTTCCTCTAAATGCATTTGTTTCAGCTGTTCTATGTTTGCATTATAAAAAACAGTTGGGTTCAGGATTTGTTTTGCTATTGCAGTTGTTATAGCCTGGTGATTTTCATTTGTTTGTTGTTGGGAATCGTTCATGGCCTCCATGTCAATGTTTAAATTCGAAAACTCGCCCTCGAGAGTGAGGAAATTGTTAATGTGGGCATCATTTTCAAATACTTGCCAATCTCTAATATTGTCAGGAACAGTGGGCCTATGTTTTATCTCAGCAGTAAAATGGTGATTTGGCTCAAAGGGAAGCTTGCATGTACTAGCAAAAGTGGATAGACTGTGTGCATGTATGTTATGGTTTCTAGAAATCTTGGCAAGCTCGGATTGAGCGAAGGTATTAAGTATATCTATGGTAGCAGTCCTATAGGCCCTCATTCTATTGTCACTAGTAACAAAGTTGCCTTTCATTTGTTGTATGATTAAATCGGAGTCACCTAGAATGGACACTTTTGTAGCTCCTAGGACTTTGAGCAATTTTAGGCCTAAGAGGAGAGCTTCATACTCTGCCATGTTGTTGGTAAATCTGAAATTTAGTCTGTAGGCATGGCCTTATGCATGATTGTCATGTGTATTGTGAATCCATACACCTTCCCCTGCTCCTAACTTGTTGACAGAACCAGCAAACTCTAAATACCATGTAATTTCTTGTTTTTGGTTTGTACCCAAAGTTTCAGTCATTTTAGGAATGGGCAGATCTAAAATTTCTGTTTGAGGAGGTTCTTCTTGTTTACTGGCTGTCTTGACCATTGTGACTATTTCATGGGCATGGGCATGGGCAACCGGTTCCTCATTTATGCATGTCTCTAGCTCTAAAGCTAAAGGCTTATCATTAGTTGGAGGATTGTTGTCATCATTAAAAATAATAAATGAATCCATTTCGGAATGGATTGAGTAAATTGGAATATTTTGGGGCTTCTCCTCACTACTCACCACATACTTCATGAGTGTTTCTCTGTACAGTCTCTTTGGTTGCCCAAAGACAGAAATAGTGGCATAAGAGAGGTCGAGTTGGAGGGATCCTTGGAGTTTTTCTCCCCATGATCTTGATAGGAGCATGCCGTATTTTGTTGGAATGTCAGCAACTACTAAATCCATTAGGATTGTCTTGTTGGGAAAATTGGACTAAAGACACACAAAGGTCTTTGATTAAGCCTAAACACTTGACCTGACTTGAGTCAAAGGAGTATAGATCTTTGTAGGGTCTTGTGACATCAAGGTTTAGCTTTTCCATTACAGCTTTGGGCATAAGATTGTGTGAGGCACCTGCGTCAAACATAGCATTGTGCAA
Organism: Pinus taeda; assembly: GCA_000404065.3. Classification (NCBI taxonomy): domain Eukaryota; kingdom Viridiplantae; phylum Streptophyta; class Pinopsida; order Pinales; family Pinaceae; genus Pinus; species Pinus taeda. Next base: position 120,993 of record APFE030078226.1, on the reverse strand, counting down.
GATTTTGTCATGTATGTGCAGACTGACATAAAAGGGTGGAACAGATCCATATGTTGTTTTTCCATTAACTTTTGGACCAAATAGCAGCTCAGGGGTATCATCTAAAACATTTACATCATCCCTGACCTCTCGTAGTTGAAGTGACCTTTGTATCTGTTGCCTATACAAATCATGTTTGGCAAGTTCTAAAAGGGGGATGGATATCTTAAGTTTTCCAATCTCTGCTTCTAAATTAAATGGTTTTTCCAATGGAATATTTGCGTGAGTAGTAGCAGATTTCTCCTTTTCAAGAATACTTTCTGTGTTTTCCTTTTGACTGTCTACGTTATGGTGAATGACAGTTTGTGACATCTCTGTTTTGGGAAGATTTTTTGGAGTGCTGTCAAACCTTCTTTTGATGAAGAAGGAGGTAGAGGATGATCAATAGGAGGCTGTATGTCTGATATGTCCTCTACAGTCACTTGATGTGGGTTTGGGACAACAATATCAGCTGGTTCTATTATTACAACCTTGCCTTTAATCTGATTGGGGTGTTTGTTGTCCTTTGCTTTAGTTGGTGCAGGGACTTCAATGGTTCTTGTTCTCAGCTTATATTGTTTGTGGACCTCATATATAGCAAAATCATAACCTTGTTTGAAATCAAAAGACTCTTCCGTCTTGGTCTGAAATTGTTTTACATCAGGTTAGTCTTGGTCTTCTTGAGTGAGAAAAATTTGTTGCTCATTTTTTGAGTCTATTAAGTTCATGTGAGTCTCTTCTGTGGGCTCACTGGATGTGGATGCCTCTGCGTAGTTTTCTTGGAAAGGAGGCCTAATATCATGGTCGGGACTAGCCCTTCCAGCATTTGTGGTTTGATTTTTCCTGAAGTTTGGGTTCCTTATGGTGTTGGGCTGTTGTCCTTCCCATGATGATTTCCTCTCAACACTTTATACTCTTTCTCCCAGCCTATGCATGCCATTGATAATAGCATCTAACTTCTGGTCTAAGGCTGAGGGTTCTTCCTTAAAGGTAGTTCTTCTCTCGTTTCTAGCTTTGTTTCTTTTGGCAATTAAGTTCGCCTCCACACTAACAGCAACATTTTGCATTTCTACAAGGCTTTGAGGGGCTCTTTCCCTTAACTGATAAGCCATTTCAGCATCAAAACCATCAGGGAATTTGTACAAAGCAAGATCAGGTGGAGGTCTTAAGTTCTGTGGCATTGCATTATAAACATTATTGAACCTTGCACAGTAGTCCAAAATAGTCTCCCAAGGGCCTCTTTTGATAGTGTCATACTCAGATAATATGTGCAAGGGGTCGTTCTTTTTCTCCCATCTATTGATAAATGATTGATATAAGGCTTCAGGGTCTGCTATGGAGTTGGCTGGGAGTGCTCTAAACCAAGTCCTGACATCACCGGTCAAACTTTGGACAAAAATCTTCATTCTCACACTATCATTGTCAATCTCATAACTCTCAAAGTAATCCTGCATTTTCTTTGTATGCTGAAGGGATGTGCAGGCATTTGTGCCATCAAAATAATAATTTTAGTCTGTTAATCCTGAGGCATAACCCCGGGATTTGCAGGCAGTTGTAAAGGTGCATATCTATTAGCCATATTCACAGGGATAAGTGGAACAACTGGGGAAATTGGGATAATTGGAGTAGTAGTGGTGGTATGCACAGTGAATGGAGGTGTGGAAACGAGTTTTGTGGAAGTGGATGATGAACAAGGGGAAGTAGGGTTTGAACGAAACAGAACTTTAACAGGGGTTGCAAAATGGCTATGTTGAACTGTTTCAGGACTGGAAGCATTCAAACCTTCTTATTGCTCTTGTTTTCTAAGGATCTTAGGAATTATATTGGGGTTTTCAAAAATAGCTGGGGGATTTGGATCTGGATTTGATCTTGTGTAACGTGAATGCTTTTTGGGAGCCAGCTTCTAGCTTGTTTTTTTTTTTTTGGAAATTTTCTAACAATATAGGTTAAACAGAAACTTTTAAAAGTCAGTTTCTTCCTCTGCGAAGCTTCAGACTGGTTTTGTGAGATTTTCTGAGGAGTTCCCCAGTGGAGTCGCCATTATGTTAACACTCAGGTTGTCCCTAAGCTCCTAAAGGGATACGGCCGAGGTAACCACAAACCAATCTTTGGATTGCAGGTTCTAGCCCACCTGCAATCAGAGAGGGCTCTCTCTTAATGATTTAGCTTTGTTGATGATAATTTTAGGCTAGTTATTGGGTTCAGGGGTTTT
>APFE030078226.1:85295-118743 GCA_000404065.3 Pinus taeda | reverse complement strand
CTTGATCACAAGAGGAACATGGAGCAAGGTAGCTACACATGAAACAACCTTCAAGCTAAAGAGATGGATTGAAATGTAAGGAATGAGAGGCAATTAAGAATCTCTCACTCAGCTTAACAGAGGGAGGGAAAATGAACTCTATCTAGGGGCAGTTAAGAATCCCTGGATAACTGTCATACATGGTGAATTAGGGCAAATATGAGCCATATGGAATTCATACTTATGCCTAAAACTGATGAAAACATAAAGAAACAACAGAAACTGAGCATAGAGTGCAGCTAAACAAGTTCTAAGCTAATCTTTATTTTTGTTGTTTAGATGGTGATTTATGAATGAAAAACAGAGGTAAGAAGCACTTATTGAGTTATGTAACAGCACAAGAATTCCATAGTCACTCTTCAACCATTTAAACACAATAAACAATCCATTCTCCAAGCTCGTAAGCAGTCTTTGATTATAGAAACATGTCAAATATACAGTGCAAGTCTCTGCTTAAGCAAAACATCCAACCAACAAAAACCAACCCTCATTACATTGTTCAGGGCCGTCTTTATAGGTAAAATATCCAAAAGTATTTATTACAGCTGACCTAAACAGGTCTGCGGGAAAAGCTTTTAAACCTAAACTTGTGCTTAAATTAAATGCAAATAAAATATCTATTGAGTTGCGCCAGAAGCAGCTGGATCAAAAAGAGTTAATGTAGTGTCCTCTGTGACTTGGTGTAGTGCTTTTGCAATAACTGTGGTCCACTGATCTTATGTGAGTTTGATGTGTAATAAGTGTGATTTGAGAGCTCTTTAATGGCATCTATTGTTTTGTTGACTTTGCTGGAGGGTTCTTTAATGCTTTATCTGCTTCGAGCACTGAGAAAATCCCCACTGGTACACTTTGTCGCATCCTGATACTCTTTGACATGAATTTTGGCTTCACATTTGCTTTGATACTCTTTAATGCCTGAATCGGGCCTCTCTCTTTATGCTGATATGCTAAAAACTGCAAAATTGGACCTTTTCTGCCCTTTTCGGTGCAAAAACGGCTGAGGAATCAAAAGATTCCCCAATTTGGCCCATTTCCTGTAGCAATGCGCGATGCGCTAATCGCGCATCGAAAACTGCCTTAGAATTTCATTCTGGGCTTCCGAAGTTTAGATTTCGCACTTACGCGTTTTTTTTCAGCTGCTGACGTCAGCAGTGGGACCCTCTTGTACGGTGATGATGTCAGCAAGGTGATGTGGCAGTACGGCGGGGGTGATGATGTGGCAGTATAGTGGCAGGCCGACGCAGACAGGAAGGGGTGAGATGGCGGCAACTTGGCGGGTGACGTGGTGCTTATGTCATGCAAGGGGAGGGTGGTTTCTAGTTTGTGGCGGCTTCTAGTTTGTAGTTGGCAGGGGGGGCTCCGCCATAGCCGATAGGGCGACGCGTGGCGGGAGTACGACGGAAAAACCGCTGATCTCCCGGGCCCTAACCCTCGGCATGTCGGGGCACAAAAAGACCCGCTCACCGCAAATCTTAGGCTCTGGCGATCGGACGGCTGGCGGATAAGATGAGGTGGCAGATGGATAAGGAAGGGGCCCGCGCGCCAATTAATTTTAATTTTTAATTCGGCGGGGGTAGAAAACTTTAGGAAAAGTGGGTTTTTGGGGTTAAATTTGCGTGGGGTTAGATATTTGAATGTGGGGTTTTTGGGAGAAAGGGCAGAGCATGGGCTTTATGCATAGGAGTGAGTCCCAATGCATTTAGAAGGGGTTTTTGTAAACAACATGAGGGTTCTTACTAAGTTTCAAGCAAACTTAGTAATTCCCAAGGGATACTTATGGTTATTTTTCAACCAGGGGGAAGGGATAAATATATAGGGGAGTTATTAACATAGTTTTAGTAGGGGATGGGGAGATATATAGGGAGCTATATAGTAAAGTTAGTATTTAAGATGACCATGATGAGAAAGCGCTAAGTGTGTGAATCTTAGGCTATTAAGGGAAAAAATGATTCATAAAGGGAGTATGAATATTCCTTGAGCAAAGCAGATCTTTACCAAAGTGAATGATATGGAAAATGATGAAACTAAGAGGCATCAAGCAGATCTTGATCTCTTCAGGGAAGTTAGTGAGTGATTTGGGGAATAAGGAAGAAGGGGGAAGTTAGTCATGCCTCGCTTGAGTCCTTCATATGGAAATTGCCTGATAATTGTGATTTGAACAGATATGACACTTGAAAACATGAAATTGATCACAAATCAACATTCTGCAACCTCAAAACTACCTACCCATCCTACTTACCTAGCATTTTTTCTTATTTTTGGTTTGGGTGCACTTAGACTTGTAGACCCAGCTTTTCAACTTTTTCTTTTTCTGTCCTCTTATCTATGTCTACACTTATTTCATCCAGGGGCTCAGATTAAGCTGTTGAGCACCCTTGCTTCTCTACCTGTCTAAGAATCTGCCAAGATTAAGCTGTTTGGACAGATGGTGATTCTCTATATTCTAAAACAGGAAATTGAAACCTAGGGAGACCAAGATTAAACTGTTTGGATCTCCCTTTAACCGAAAATTCTTCAAAAATGGAATATTACGTCAAAATTGGAACACAACAGTGGCACTTGAACTGGCACAGTCTCATGGCATCCTTCTTTGGCTTCTGTAGCAAATATGGAAAATTGCAGCATGCAAAGAATGACATATTTGGCATGTAAAAATGTCAATCATGAAAGATGAGTAACCTGCTACAGCAGGAGGCTAACAGGGCTGCTGATACTGGACATTGCTCAATCTAGACGGACCAATGGATTTTGACCCTGTTGGTACTGGACATTGCTTGATCCAGCAAGATTAGCAGGGTTGTGAATAACCCCATAAGAAGGTTGGTTCATACCAAGCATGTGAGTTTATGAGCCACTCACATTGGTGGTGCCTGACACCATAGAAACATTTAGGTTCTACCCCCCATGCAGTGGCACAGCTTGGCCACTAACTAGAGGGATGGAGGCACCGACAGAGACATTCCTTAAGACTGCTATTGAACCAGATGGTGACTAGGACTGATGATACAAGAGGGTTTGAAATGGTGGGTTACATTGGGATTGAGGTAATAGCCTATTGGGAGGTCAAGTTTTCAATGAACAGACCTTTAGTAGGCATGGCGACGGACGCCCAAACAAGGTTATGGTAAAGTGATGAGGCACTAGGTGTACCTAAGATCAACTGTGTGAAAGACACATAATCAGGTAGCACACTGGCGGGAATACTCCCTGTTTAGGGGAAACCTTTAGGAGGAAAAGGATGTTCTTCCTCCTCGATAATGTGTGGAGTAGAAACTTCTGACTACTCTAGAGAGGTGACTGGAGCATCACCTTCAGGTTCCATATCTGGGAATAAATGATGACGAACAATCGAAGTAGTACGAGGGGATAATTCCAAAGGAACACCCGGCTAGTCGTACGGGCTGTAGGGATGTTGCGGTGATATCACAACAGGGTCAAACAAAAGATTCGGAGGATAGATTACCATTCCAAGCTAACCGTTAGTGGTCGAAAAACTCTCAGGAGTTTGAATGGGATTATCTGGAGATTTCAGGTGAAGATCAGTAAATGACCCAGTATCTAAAGTAGGTGGAGGATGCGATGACAAAGGTTGAATGCTCAGAACAATTTTGAGTTCAACACCTTGGTCCTTGAGTGACTCTGGTAACTTAGGAAATGACTCCTCAGGCAATCTTTCAGATGGAGGAGAGGAAGAGCAACTAGGTGAACCAGATGATTCAGCCATAATGATCATGTCTTAGTTGACAGGAAAAGAGAGAGACAAACTTCAAGGCATTAAAACTTTCTTTAAGGGAAACTCACGATTTGGTCTAGAAAATACTAACATGATGTTATCAGATCATGGGTAATCAATTATTAAGATGCATAAATAGACTGTTTCTCTTTCACATTTTAAGAGTTGAGAAAGAAACAAAGATGACTCTATCGCTTTTGATTGGAAACGAGCTTGAAAGGACAAGTGTTTGAATGATATTTTAAGTTTAATGATTCAAAAAGATCAAATGACTACTCTGGATGATCTGGGTAAAAATGATTACTAGGAAATTGTGAATTGTAGAATACCCCTCGGTGAACCAAGAAGTATAGGCATGCAATCTCCCCAAATGTTGTGTTCAGTGTATCACATTTGAAGGCAGCCAACTCGGCTTCCTATGGATAAAGGATTGCATCCTAGAGGGGTCTCCTGTTATATACTCAATGGTACGGGGAGCTCAACTTTGTACTAGCATTGTCTAATGCCAAAGCTAACGACAACTGCTAGGTGTATAGATGCCGGAACACGTCTCTAGCCTAGACCTTCTAGATATGATTGTTAGATTTCAAATGTGCCTTATGTTAATTGATTTCATTTTAAAGTTTATCTTGAGTTATGTCTCAGTTTTGAGGCCTTAGTGATGCGACTCAAAAAAACATAAATGCAACTAAATGAGACAAGACCCTTTCAATTCGATGAATTGTCTACACTAGAGAGGGTAGAAAACACACAATCAAATGCAAACAACCAAGCAACTGAAAGCAAAAAGATCTTTCACTACTTCACTTTTGAGAAAATAAACTAATGAAAAATGCATTCCAATTCCTAATTTCCTCACAAGTACATTTTTAATAGTCCTTTCAAAAGAAAAAGAGTTCTTTTCCTTTTCAAATGGTAATGTAATCCTAGTCTTTAATGATACTGACTATCATAGCATACTGATGCAACAAACTAGAATTTCATACTTTTTTCATGAAACAACGAAATGAATTTTTCACATACAACACTTCAATGAAAAAGTTTTCGAGACAATTAGCTCTTCAAGAAAATGAAAACATGAAAATAGAAACTTGTTCAGACTAATGAAGCACCGACTTTACCAAAAACAAGACAAGCAATGCAATCCATGACGAAAAAGAAATGTTTAAACAAGCAAACGAAAACTTTTCAAACTTGTGTAGTGGAGGTCAAAGCCGTAAAAGGACCGCAAATGAAATGCAAGGAGTAAGTACACTAACAACTCGACTCACCAAGTTCACAATCAGCTGAATGGATGATAATATAGATGCCCTAGTGTCACTAACCACCCAATGACTCAAGAAATCAAGTAGAAAGATGACAAGCCAACAAGCAAACAAAACCAAATGAAAATCAGCTTTCTCGTCAGGGAGAAAACAGTCTAAAAGGCTTATGGGGTTGAAATCATGAGAGAAAAACACATTGGTAAAGATTGGGGACAAACCCTAATCTTCACTTACAGGCATCGGTGTGATTTCCTAATTGACAACAAGCCCCAGAGGGAGGTCGACACAACTGTTTTTCATCATATTGCACTGATCGATGCGACTGTTAGTGGATTAAGTGCACTGAGTGAGGGAGCCAGGAAAAATATAATTTTTTTAAAGCTGGTACTAGATCTTCTACTATGAATTTCAAACTTAGACCAGTACATAGAGGAAAAGAAACAAAACCAAAGGGAAAAAGCGGAAATAGAAACGTTCACACGAAATCATGAAATATCAAATAAGACAAACAGAAGGATTGGATCCCTAGTATTGTCGCCAATTTGTGGTGAAGTAAAATTATGAGTGTGGACACAAACAATTCCTCTAGCTCGATAATGGGTCTAGCCACAATTGACACATTCTATGGAAGATTTACTTAGGTTAGAACCAATTAAGAGGGCCTACCTCTTAGTATTCTTATCCCGTTTGATGATGTCCTTGCTTTCTCGCTTCGACTATCTCTCATTTCCTTCTTCAAACACCTGAAACAAGTAAACAACAACAAACAACAACCATGATAATAAACAAATTGTAATTCAACCTACTTAACAAGTCAAGAAACATTAAGCCATGAACATGTAAGATGACATATCATGTACGAAATCAATCGGTAGTTGCATATATATTGAATCAAGAAGAGATTACAACCATTGTCTTGACATTGTCGTTCTCCTCCGACAAAACCAGGTTCCCACACATTTCTACTAGCATTCCATGATGGCCTCAACAATAATAGTTTTAAGGATCTTCCCTTTAAGCTTCACACTAAACCAAATTCACACTTCTCCCTCACACAAATAGAGAGATACAACTATGAATAGCTTGTTGTTTACTCCAAACTTATGTAGCACTAGCACACCAACCTTAACAATAGCTTGTGCTTGGGAAAAAGGGAGGTTTATATAACATGAATGGATGGGAGATGGATCCTCTTCTCATGGGACAAGGTCTTATATCTTGAGGTAGTTCCATCATTATAGGGGAAAGGAGCCCAAACTGACATCCTCAACCCCATTCGACCAAACCATTTACTAGACTTCTTTTACAAAGCTTCCAGAGCTGGAAGCTTCAGCTCTTTATTTAAAAAGCTTTCCATAAGAGGACCGACGTGACTAAAACAAAGCTCAGTTTCTCTGTTCGGCACTAGGGACAATGTTAATCCCTGCATATCGACGTGAGGAGGACAAGAGCCATTAGCATCGGTCTTGTAAACTGGGAAAAATAGAAGATTTTGGGAAAATGGTACAAAAGGGAATTGTTCTTCTCATGAAGAGAGACACAATGGGAGTTTCTTCATGAAGGGACAGCATGTAGGGTTCACTGTAGAGTTCCTCCAGGATCAAGGAATGAGAAGTACAAGGACAGTGACAAAATGTTGTGTAACACCTTGGTCATCCATTGTTGATTCCTACATCAGTTATAGGGCTGGAAACATGACTATCACTAGTGGGAAATATTAAAAGCAACTTGTATTATATCCACCTACTCGAACCCTCATTGAGCATGATTTTACTATTTGGGTAGAAGAAGAAGAAGAATAAGAAGAATACCTCTATCAATCATCACCCTACCCTATATTTACAATAAAAACCACCATTGGAAATAGATAATTAGATGAATATAATTTTATTGGCAAATTTCTACATAAAAAATACCTTGCTACCACCAATGTTGACAGCTTGAAAGATGAATCGAAAATATAAATTGGCTATTCTCAAGACAGTTCATGGGAAGATCTAATAACTAATGTTTCTATGCAAACTAATATGAAAAATATAGAAATAAATCCTTCCCAACCCTTGAAAATCAACCCCTTTTTTTTAGTTGAACAAGAGGACAAATTGCTCATTGTTTTGAGACAACATGCTGATGCATTTGCATGGTACTATAAATAAATGAAGAAATTCCATCCTTCTATATGCAATCCTCATATATACATCAAGTAAGGCCATAATTTTATTTTTTAGCGATAAAGGCGAATGAACCCTACATTAAATACATTGTTAAGGACAGATTGCAGAAATCATTGGATACAAGATTCATCTATCCAATATTGGGGAGTGAATGGGTTTCTCCCTTAGTCATCGTCCCTAAAAAGAATGTAAAATAGAGAATGTATGTTGATTATATAGAACTCCACAAAGCCATAAGAAAGGACCATTTTCCCTAAATTCCCTTTATTGACCAAGTTTTGGATGTCCTTATAGGGAAAAGGTTCTTCTTATTTTTTGATGGATTTAGTAGGTACAATCATATCTATATCAATCTTAAGGATCATGATAAGACCACATTCACATGTCCATGGGGAACCTTCACTTACAAGGTTCATCCATTTGGTCTATGAAATGCCTTAGATACCTTCCAAAGGGATGTGTTGAGTATTTTCTTTGACCTTTTGCATGATTCAGTGGAATATACAGAGAAAATTTTACACCCTAAAGCGATGATTTCCGAGAAGATCTCTCCAACTGATGCAGATTTGCAGAGGTGCAAAGAAATGAACCTTTCCCTAAGCCATGATAAATGTCTTTTTTTATGAATGAAGGGATTGTTTTAAGGTTCTTTCTTTCTAAAAGAGGAATCCAGTAGATCCTAATAATATCTCCAACATCAAAAAGGTTTTTGCTGCTCAAAAATAGAAAGATGCTAGAATTTTTCTAAATCTTGTTGGATATTATCAAAGATCCAACAAATATTTTAGCAATATTGTTTATATTTTATTTTCTTTACTAACAAAATATTCAAAGTTTTTTTAGACATATTTATGTAAGGCAATTGAGGAAATTAAAGAAAAAGTAATGGCCTCATCTATCCTTAGAGGTCCAAATTGGAATTTTCCCTTTCATATCGATACAAATGCATTAGATAAAGTGGTTGGGGTAGCACTAGGATAGATTGAAGGTAAAATTCCCTATGCCATTTTTAATTATTATCAAGAATATGTCCAAAGATGAGATTAACTATGCAGTTGCTGAGAAAGAACTCTTAGTTTTTGTACATTGTTTGAACAAATTTAGGGATTACATTAATGACTGTCAAGTCTTTGTACATATTGACCATGAAACAATCAAGTACCTAATAAAAAAACTAGATGTGGATGCTTTCTCAGTTAGGTGGCTACTATTACTGCGATATTTGATCTAACTATTATTGAAAAACTTGGACAAGATAATATTGTGGTAGAATTTCTTTCAATACTAACCTTATTTGTAGTGGATGAATAAATTGTGGATGATTGGATCCTTGATGATCATGTTGTTTCCATCTCATTCATATCTCCATGGTTTTCTGACATAGCTAATTTCATAGCTATTGTTCAATTTCCTCCTCACTTATCCTCAAAGTTGAAAAGAAATATTATCAACGAGAGTTCCTCTTACACTTGGATTGGGTGTAACCTATTTAAGTTGGGGCCTAATCAAATCCTAAGAAGATGTGTAAGGGAGGATGAATTTTTTGACATCCTCTCAACTTGTCATGATGGACCCTATGGGGGTCATTTTTCTACCAAGAGGACAACAAAAGAGATCCTACAAGCATGATTCTATTGGACAAACCTTCAGAAAGGTGACCATAGATACACAACACAGTGTGATGAATTCCAGATGATGGGGAAACCCACTTAGAGGGATGAAATTCCTTTATAGCCACAAGTGACTTTTGATCCATTTGAGAATTGGGGCATGCACTTCAATGGTCCTATTAATCCTCCATTTGGATAAACGAGATATGATGTTATATCTACAGAACACCTGACGAAGTGGGTTGTGGTGAAATAAGTAAAAGAAACAACAAAGCAAAAGGTGGATGAATTCTGAGTGTAAACATCTTTTATAAGTTTTGATTCCCAAGAGAATTAGTGATAGACCAAGGCTCCTAGTTCACCTCCAATATGATCAAGGGGATAATGAAGCAACATCACATTCGACATAGAAATTCTACTCCATATCCCCCTTAGGAAAATGCGCAAGCATAGCTAACTAACAGAGCATTAGCAAGCACCCTAACTAAGGAAATCAATAGCGGAAAAAAAATATTGTCTAGAGAGACTTGTTGAGCCAACCTGAGCCTACAACAAAAACTAGAATACCACTACTGGGTTCACCTCTTATGAATTGGTATATGGAAAAACATCCTTGTTGTATGTTGAGTTTAAATATAATACACTAAGGATGGAAGCGTAGCTCGACTTAGATGTCACCAAAGAACAGGGACAAAGGCTTCAATAATTAAATGCACTTGATAAATCCAAGATATAGGCCTTATTTCATACCAAAGTGGTTCAACAGTAAAGAAAATTCTAGCATGACAATCATATCAAGTACAATGCCTTCTAGGAGGGTGATTGGGACCTCTTGTGTGACTCTAGGTATCAATATTTTAAAGAGAATCTCATGACCATAAGGTTGGAACCTTATTTAGTTGAAAAATGCTATGATAATGGTTCAATATGTATCAAAACAGTAAACAAATATTAGATTTCACTTTTAGTGATAGGTTATATATTTAAATTTGATAAGAAGTCCCTCTATAAGGTTGAATTTACTGATTTAATAAGAAAGAAACTAAAATTGATTGAGATCATCATAGATCCCAATACATTTAGCCTCTGAACAACATAAAGAAGAAAGGAAAAAGTAAAGAAAAAAAAAAAAGAAAAAAAGTTCAAGTGAAAAACTCCTCTAAGGCACTTGAGGTAGACTCATCAGTTGAAAATATCTATGAGGTAGCTTGCGAGTATGAGAAAAAGAAAAAATAATAAAGATGCCCAGGTAAAACCTTCCTTGAGGCACCTATGGAAGACCTACTAGCTAAAAACCTCCATGAGGAAAATAGTGGGACTTGAAAAAAGAAAAAAGAGAAGAATAAAAAAGGAAAAATGATAAATAAAATCATGATGAAAAATGTTGTATCTTACCTTGATTTTTGTGTAGGTATCACAAAGAAAAAACAACAAGATTGACTAGATAAACTAGCCTGCACATTTGGCCCATCACATCATCTCATGCACCCTAAAAAGGCCCAAAAAGTACCCCCCTACACCATTTTCCATCATCACCCATCCTCCACAATATCATCTTACCATTTCTAATCCCTTTTCATGCATTTTTGTCCACTTCCCTAAGTTGCTACATGAAAGTTGTGTAATACTACAAGATAGCCTAGATTTTTTTAAAAATTTATCAACCAAGGATTTATCTACATATAAGTTAAGGAAAAGCATAAGATGAGCCTTGATACTCATCCATTCCATTGATATGCCTCACCCCTCAGTTTCTCCTCCTTTGTTCATCATTTTTTGTCTACAACAACGCAAAATTCTTGTCTTTTCCATCACAACCATACCGAAAAGAATTTTCATCACCATCACTATCTCCACCTTGAACTATTAGAGATCCATTATATATCAAAATAATAAAACTATGATCATGAATAGTTTTTGTGATTTCTATATGTGACTACACAGCCTTGTAGCAGTCTTTAGAAATCCTATAGGCCCAAGTCTTCAACACCCTTGAACAAGATCATTGCATACTAGAAATTCCACACCTCAAGAAGAAACTTTGATAGTGTAGAGACAACTCTCAGCTAAAAACATGACCCTGAGCATCTACAAGATCTCTTGTTTAGCAAAAACAACATCATACCACTTGTAAAAGCATCAAAATCACCTGTAGAAGCACCAAAACCACCTCCATAAGAATCAATAGGTGAGGTACCAGGTCTGAATATCCTATCCTCACCGTTTGAATTTATCCCAGGCATGAGAAAATGTTAACAAGTGTAAAGAGAAAATGGTTTTTTGGCCAAATTAATCTAGCATGGGTCTTGGTCAAATCTTGCAAAGGACTTCACTTTTCTCCATGTCACCCAAACGTGAAAAGGAGAGTAAAACAAATATGGGGATGATTTGAAAAGTAATTCGTGGTCACTTATTAATGGAAAGGGATGTGGAGTAGAATGTATGACAAGGAGTAGGTGGGGGGAAGCTTTCCCATTACATGATGAACCTCCTCTTATCAACCACCAACAACCATTCCATTTAACTTGGGAGCACTACAAGCTTGTTACTTTGTGTTTTGTATTCAACCTTGCTTAAAAATTAATCAACAAGGCTTTCCATCACTAGAGGATAAGATACAACTATTGGGCTTACAAATTGTCTCTTACAAATTGTCTACTATAAACAATACTACATGATACTACAAGATATAGGAAAAATACTACAGGATACCAAATCCTTGCCCAGAATTTCCACAAAAATCTCAAATGAATTATGAAATAAGGGCCTCCTAAGGGAAAACATAAGTACAATTCCCATACTCACATTTTTTGTAAGGTTCACTGTTCAATTGTCCCCAATTTATCAGTAGAAATTTATTTGTTAGAGAGTTTGAGTTAAACTGGGAAGTAATAAGGTAGTTTGTTGTTTTCAAGAATTCAAATTGGATAAATGATTTAATATGATGACTTGCATGGATTAATAATTTGATAATGTCCCTCCATTTCTATTTGAAGAATGTACATTTTTTTGAGCTACAGGATCTCCTGTTGTCATGAGAAAATGATAATTCTTGTAGTAGAACAGACTAAATACTCTCATGCAAAAAACGAACTCTATCCAAATTTGTGAAGAGTAGTATCACACAATGGGAGGAGGATTCAATAGAAGAGAACCCAAAAAAACAACTTGGATTCATCTAGATCCTAAAGCTAGGGATATCCTAGAAAATGTCATTACCTAGGGTTCTTTGAAAAATTGATAGGGTATAATGATGAGATTGCCTTAGAATTTTCTCTAAATCTGTAATATCCTGAAGGCCGTGAAATAGTCTAAATAGATAAGGATTTGATCATATATCTTGATGAATACCTAATTAGTAGAACCACTACCCTTCCTAAGGGGATCGAATGGAATAATGAAGAGAGACATAAAGAAATCAATGCAAAATAAACTTTTTCCTCCATGATGAGCAACCAGAAGAATATAAGAATGGGATCAAGAGGGAAAGCTTTCCACACTACTGGGATGAGGTTGCATACAATATCTTTAAATAATCTTCTTGTGAAGGAACATTAATAATTATATATACCTATCATTTTAGGCTTCAATATCAATTCAAATTCCAATATGACTTAACTATCCATGAGAGGCTTAGCATCCCACATTTCCTACTTCAATCCATGAAAGAGATGAGAAAAATAGTAAGCAATGGTAAATATAGTTACTTGGCCCATCATGGCCTCATTATGTTAATAGTAATGGATGCCTTGGAACATCCTCAAAACTTTATTACTTGGACATATATTGTTGACATGGATAGACAAGCATTTTTAGAGGCCCAAGCTAAGCTAGTAGAACTAGAAGCATATTTTGGAGAGACAGAATTATCAAAGCCATAGAAAAATTTGGTTGACTTAGAATTAGCAGAACAAGGGAAGAAATGAAAACCTAAATAAAGGAAGAAAACAGAACCATGATGAATTAGGAGCCCCATTGATAGGATCTCAAGTAGAAATGATAGAGCCTCAAGAGGGATTGACAAAAACTTAGGAATAATTTAGGAAGCCTTAAATGAGGTAAGCTAAGAAAGGAAGAAAGAGGCAGCGGGAATCCCTATAGCATGAGGGGAGGAATTTTAAAGGAGGAAGAAAAGGAGATTGTTTCTATATTGGTATCCCTAGGCACTCCAATAAAACCCAAGGCTAGAAAACCCACTCAATCACCTACTTCATAAGGAGAAAAAAGTACCAAAGTGAGGTTTAATGGTAGACCTAGGACTCTATCCCCCAGTGCTATAACCATTGAGGAAACCCATAGTCTTGAGAAAGAAAGAACTCAGAATATAGAAGGGAAAAAAACAATTAAAGCAGTAGTTCACACAATAGTTACACCCATGCCTCCTGAGGAAAATCATGTACAATTACAACTAAAGCAACGTAATGCTTAGTGTGTAGGGCCATAGGAAAAAATAACAGAGCTACAGGAGCATGATGTAGAGCTACAAGAAATTGAAAAAAAAAAATCAACCAAGTACAAGGGAATCCACTTCCTTTTACTCTTGGATTGATGTAGGTAAAATACTTCCTATACATTTGGCACCATGATTATTCCTTGAGTTTGAACAAGATAAGTCTATGATTAACATATGGAAGTGAATTGTACAATCCAAGGGAGTTGTTGATGTTGGAAAGACATATGAAGATATGAAAAGGTTGAGATAAATGATGTCACTCCTTATATTTGATGAAGCCAATAGAATGGATTACTTGGAAAGAGAAAACAAGCAACTAAAGGCCCAATTGCAACAAAAACAAATATTGTTGCAGGAGAAAGAAACTCAAATTGCAACGCCAAAGATAAACTTGGGCACCATGACACACCTTTATTTGGAAGTAGTGAACTAGAAGTAACCATCCAATACCTACTCCTTGTTTCTCAAGGAGTAGTGGTGCTAATTTCAAATTAAAATGCTTACATAAAGAGGATCTCTCACTCTATAGGACGTTAAATAATTCATTAACTTTTTCCTTCAATGTAGAAAATAAGATAAGGCCAAGGTTGTTGAGTTTTACATTCACAACCTTGTGCTGCCTAATATGACCATATGGCAACCAAATCCATATTTGGAAGACACGCAACTAATGGCCCTAGTGTTGAAGTCCAAAATTGTCTTCTTTTTTATAACCCGTTTTC
The DNA here is from genome assembly GCA_000404065.3 of Pinus taeda. NCBI lineage: Eukaryota > Viridiplantae > Streptophyta > Pinopsida > Pinales > Pinaceae > Pinus > Pinus taeda. Next base: position 104,747 of record APFE030078226.1, on the reverse strand, counting down.
TTTCCTTTCCATCCATTTCATGATAGTTTTGCTACATTTTAAAGTTGAAAGGTCACCTCACATATGCTCAAACATCATAAAAGATATAAATAATTCATGGTTTATAATATATTGTCTCTTTATGAAATTTAATCAAAACATTCTTATAGATACTGAATCACACTCATTCTGCAACTAACCAAAGATTCTACAACTACATCCATGGTTAGAAATTTCTAGCGCACTTGAGAAGGAATAAAAGATACAGGTAGATGGAAAATCATCAACATATGGATATCCACCTATCATAGTGATATGAAAATTCACCTAGTTTGAGAGATATAATGGTCAAACCATAAGTCAACTCTAGTTATAATACTCTAATTGTGCGTAGGATTTGAAGGAGGGTCGTGGCATATCAAGCGAGCATGGAATTGGATGAGAAGAATTTGGAGTTGATATGTCAAATCAAAATCTTCTCATGCTTTTCTCATTCAGTAGCAAATAATGAGAAGAAAGAATCCAATTTTGATTTAATTTCTTAGTTGTCAAAGGAGAAACTTGCTTCTCAGCTTATGTCTCTTAAGATAGTTGTTTAATACAAGATTATAAAAGGCCCTGAGGTCAAGTAACAAACATTGTTACTCTTGTTAAATTTGTAAGCATCAATTATTAAAGACTTTGGAATTTAATGCAAATTACTCTGCTCCTCTAATCAATGCGTGGTTGAATAGTTAGATAGTTGATTTCATGCTTGCACTCAATATGAGGGTCCACTGGAGAGTTGTAAGATTATTTTAGTCTATGGTTATGTTAATTTTAAACTATTTTCATGAATGATATTTTCTTCATCGCAGATAGTTAATGCTTTGATTAGTATTTTGTTTATTGGTTTCAAATTTAATCTTCATTAGTTTTTGAACAAGTCAAGTGCTCATTAAAAGACAAAGTATTTCCTTTTCATAGTTTGCTTCATTCAGTTGTTTTCATTTTGATTTCATAAGAAATGAACATAGCAATTCTAAATCATAATTGTGCACATTTGTAATCCTTTAGAGTTACATCGTAGCTTGCTATTTTACCGAAGTAATTAGATTTAGATTTCCTTTTCTATTGAGTAGAATAGATATTTTGATTTACAAAAGAATTTAGAATATTTCAATTTCTTGCAAGTAGAATTAGAGTTTTGATTTTATCATTAGAATAGATTTTCAATTCAATTCAATAGAATAATTTTAATTCTTGTTGTAGTAGATTAAATTTCAATTTAGTTCAAACATAATAACTTCTAATTCTTGTTGCAATAGATTAAATTTCAATTCAATCTAATAGTTAGAATTTTCAATTAATTTCTTCTAGGAGTTCGATTTACTTTTAAAAGAGTAATTTTGATAGAAAGAACATGTGCGTAGGAATGTTTTAAGTTAATCTAGTTCTATTTATATTTAGCTCAATGTCATATTTTAAAATAAATTATATAACTCCTAACATATATTGTACACATGCACTTCACAAGTACACGAACCTTGGTTGAAAAATGAAGTAATTTAACCATCAACTAAATTACCCAAGGAAGTGTATGTAGGAATTTATTTTTGGTTTGCATATAACCTTATATGCATTCAACCTTATATATGCATATTTAAAGCATGATAAAAATAATCTAGAATGCATGAATACAAAACACGATTCTAGGGGTAGATTTGTAAGTAGAGGTAGAGGACAAAGTTCAATACTGTAACTACGCCTCCCACATTTACCCAATTTCACTAGCCTACCCAGGTAAACATTAGACGAGAGCTACTATGATATGGCCTGACCTCCTAGATCCACTTAAGGAAGTGGGGTCGAAAAACTGACCACAAACTAACAAATCACCTCATCCCTCAGGGATACAGGACACTCAGGGGCCAAAGAACCACCCCAGGTGACTAAACCCTGAGTTGGGGATTCTTTTCCCACACTTTAACCACCAACCACATGCATGAAAAGACTTGCATGTGGTTGAAGACCTCTAACCACACGCACAAGCTTGCCTAGGTGCGATTGTGTTCCAAATTGTTCAGTTCAAAGGGTGTAGTCCCGCGATTTGAGCCTAGATTCCAGGTCAGCCTCCATACCACTTCCCAGAACTTCCTGGAACTTCTCAGGATCAATAATAACATAAAAACAATGCTAAACATACAAATTTGAAGGTAGAACTTGACCTAGACTACTTAAAACATACTAGACATTTCGTCAAACACATGGCACACATGCAAGCTATAGGTCATGAATGCATATATGATCATAGAAGTCTAAGATTCATTTGAGAATCACCGAGAAGGAAATAAGCCCTCTCCACATAGTTACAACACCACATACTAGTCCGTACATTCATCACTGATCAATAGCTAAGAAATTCACCACATGAGCCATAAAAGACACATACCATATAAATAACATATAACCAAAAAATAACCAACATATAAGCCATGGAAACTCAACCATAATATCACAAACATATTTCCAATCAATATAGATGAATTACGATAGAAGAATAACTCTTATTAACATATGAAAATACTAACCAATTCAGGGAATTCCACGTACCACCTGACCATAGATTGGGTTGAAGCAAATCTCTATTTCATCCAATCACCCTCGCACCATATTCCAAGCATGAATGTGTGATCTCATGGAAAAAACCAAACAAAGCCAAACTAGAGCTTCTAGAGGCCAAACCACCTCAACCCTCAACCAGTGATTCCACCTCACATTTGAACATCACTAACACCAACCAAATTGGTCTCTACCCATCCTGTCTAGGGCTCCAAGAACTAGTAACTCGACCCACAAGCTTACAGGCCTCCAGAGCGTTTGTCCAACCTAGGCTCCAAGACTAGTAACTCAACCCACCAAGGGCTCTAGAGCATTTTTCTAACCTAGGCTCTGGGATTAGTAACTCAACCCAAGTTGTTTTAGGGATTCTAGAGTGTTTGTTCCAACGCATAGCCAAAATAAATTATGAGAACCAACCATAAAAATAATCAAGTGGAAAAACACAACACCTTGGCTATCCAAGAAATGGCAAGGAAAGGTTAAAACCACTATCAGTCTAGACATATCTCCATGTCAATGACAGAACATAATTGGATAATCACATGCATATACCATGTATCCATAAATCAGCAAGGAAATCACACATGCAACATTTTACCTACAAGAAATCCATATTTATCTGTTGATCCACATGTTCCCTTACACTTTGCCACTTTATTTTGCCTTCTTTCTCCAAATCCAATGAAACTAGAGTGCTCCAAGCATGCTAAAAAATGCTCCAAAATTTCTCTAAGTGTGCAAGAGCATGAGGAAATGAGAGAATGAATGAGAGAGATAAATATTGGACTAAAAAAGGTTGTGAATTGATCCTCAAAAGCCTTTTTATCATTGAGTATGTTATTTTCTTCATTTTCCCTTAATTTTCCTTCAATTTCCTCTTGTGCAATTTTGTGACCTTTCATCTCTCTTTTCTCCTATTTTCCATTATTTTCATAAATAAAATGTCAATTAATGTCACTTTTACTTTGCTGATGCCTTTGCCAATTTCGATAACCATTTATTAATCACAAGTGATCCCCATCGCTATGTTTTCCCAACATTCAGCTCAGAATATGTGTCCCATGTTGAAAAATGTCTAACTAGGTTCGGTCATCATAAATATGAAATGAACTTTTGATTCTTGTAATTTGTAAAATGAAAGAAAAATTATTATTGCACCCATTATTTTAGAGGTAAGTACCCATTGATTTCTTCTAGAGTTTTTCCTAGGTCAAGAAGTCAAAAGAGTCATTGTTATAAGTTGAAGACCCTATCGAGCACATTGTAACTTGTAAAAATAATTATTTTTTTATTTTAAAGTGTCAAGAAATCCTCCAAGACCAAGTTGGCCTACCAGCAAAGAACCTTCAGCCTAATTTGAGGAATTTTGTCTACCTTGGAAGCCTATATATAGGTGGGAACTCAACCTCTTAGTGACACAATTCATTCTCTCATCAAGTGAGCGAAGAAGAAGAAGAAAGAGGCTAGCGAAGGAAGAAGGAGGATGAAGATCAACTATTTGGGCTATTTTCTCTCCCTCTCCTTACACGTGCAAAGGAAGGAAGCTAGGGTCTCTACTACTGGGTTAAGGTTTTGATGCTACAAGATCGAACTTTAAAGAAGTGCAGAAAGTAGGTGGAAGTAGGGCTCATTAGGTCATCCTCAAGCCCTAGAAGAGAAAGAAATTCAAGAGAAGGTCTGCAGAAGTATTGGATATCTGAAATAATTTCACACGTGTGGAAGCATTTTCTGCTAGGAGGGATGAAAATTTCAGACATGCAGTAGAGGTTGAAATTATGTTGTTGGGTGTTGAAGTTGTGTTGCTAGAAGAGATTTGACTGGGTTTGTCTTGGACAAGTGAAGCACATCATCATGAAGGTTGGACTTTGTCTTGGAAGGGTGTTAGCCTTGGTCCATATGTATTGGAATTTGTCAATTGAAGAATCTGTTAGAAGAGAATAAATTTACGGGTTTTCCTCTCAAGTGGAGTGTTTTGGCCCTATCTTGTAACTTATATCTTATGTACTTGTCTACTATTATTCTTATTTTTTTTGGATTTGTTTGATGATAAAAGAACATAATAAGCTAATAAGTAAGAAAAGGTAAAAATATATCAAAAGTAGTTACCATAGAAAGAGAAATCATCTTAACTATTTCCCTATATGTTTCTCAACATGGTATCAGAGCTAAGGTTGGCTATGGGCATGATGAAGCTATCTACTACATTTAATAAGTTCATAAAGAAGTGTACAAAGGTGGAATGTCATCTCAAGAGGGGCATCAAATAAATATGGGATCTCTTATTTTATAACAAGGAAGTGACCAAGACACCTACAAAGGATGAAGGACTATTCTTAGCACTCACTGGCACATTTCAAGATGAGAATATTTGGGTGATCGATAATGGAGCATCAAGGCATATGACAGGTCACCACAAGAAGCTAAATAAATTATCAAAAGGAAATTCATCTTATTCTATAGAGCTTGGTGATAATAAAAGATACCATGTAAGAGGAATTGGATCAACTTCACTTGAGCTGGAGAATGGATGAAACATTCATCTCAACAATATCTTATATGTTCCAAGTTTTAACAAGAATTTACTTTTCATTTCATGTCTAGAAGACAAGGGTGATAGAGTTTATTTCATTGATGGAAAGGTTGTTGTGTGGGGTGAAAAATAAAGCATAGAAAATGAAATAATGATTGGGATACATGAAGGAATACTTTACATACTTTTAACTCCCCTCACTCAAGATTTGGTTCACATTGAAGTTAGCCCATGTGAACTTTGGCATAGAATATTTGGTCATATTCAAGACAAAATCCTACCAACCCTAAATTCAATAGTGAATGGAATCCCAGAACTAAAAGAATATCATGAAGGAGTATGCAAGGGATGTGCATTGGATAAGAAAACCAGGATACCATTTGGAAGTAGTGGTTCAAGTTAAAAAACAATCTTGGTTCTTATTCATTCTTATTATATGGTCCTATGAATCCAAAGTCCCTTGGAGGTCATATATATTATGTGACATTCATAGATGACCATTCAAGGAAAACTTGGGTTTACTTAATAAAATCCAAGGATGAAGTATTTATCAAATTTCAAGAATTCAAAGCTAAAGTAGAGAACCTTACAGAAAGGAGAATTAAGATATTAAGATCTTATAATGGTGGAGAATATACATCCAAATAAATTATAGCCTTCTGTAAATATTTTAGGATTAAGAGGGAGTTGATAGTCCCATATAATATAGAGCAAAATGGAGTTCAGAACGAAATAATTGGCCCATTGAAGAAAGTGTAAAAGTCATGCTACATGATCAATATTTACCAAAATTTCTGCGGGGTGAAGCTACAAAGGCATCTATATACATTCAAAATCAAAGTCCCCATAGGGCACTAGATAACATGAATCTTGAAGAAGCATTCACTGGGAAAAAACCAAGTGTGGATAATCTCTGAATTTTTGGATGTACTATTTATATTCATATACCAAAGGACAAGAGAAAGAAGTTGGATCCATTGGGCATGAAGGGAAAATTTGTTGGCTACAGTAATTCTTCTAAGGCCTATATGATCTACATAAAAGAAGGATGTTGAATAGAAGTCATTCGAGATGTGATATTTGATGAAAGTATTGCATTTAACAAATCAAAGGATCTCCTTATTGACTTTGATGATGAAGAAATTCTGGTATTTGAAGAAGACATTACGAGGGCGGAAGAAGAATCAATTCATGAAGATGAAGCTCCCAGTGAAACTATACAACCTATGGTAATCCACAAGAGACCTACCAGTTGAAATCTACTCTACTAAATGTAGAGGGACATGGAACAACTAAAGGCACATTTAGAGAAATCAAGAAGCCCAAGATATATTTTGGGTATGCAACATATATGGAAAAACTAATAGAAGTAGAGGCGTCCACTTTTGAAGAATTTTTCAATCATCAAGAAAGGAAAGATACAATGAATGAGGAATATCAATCGAAAATGAAGAATGGGGTATGGGAGATCGTACCTAGGCTTGAAGACAAGTTGTGGTAACTTCCAAGTGGATTTACAAGATTAAACATCTGGCATATGGAAGTATTGACAAGTATAAGGCAATATTTGTGGCCAAGGGCTTCTATCAACAAGAAGGCATTGATTATGGAGAGACATTTTCTCCAACGTCAAGGTATAAAACTATACACTTATTGGTCTCTTTGGCAACATCAATTGGATGGAATATACATCAAATGGATGTCAAGGCCGCATTCCTAAATGGCACAATTGATGAAGAAGTCTATATAGAGAAACCCTTATGATTTCAAGTCAAAGATAGAGAAGTATATGTTTGCAGGTTGAGGAAGGACTTATTTGGCCTTACACAGGCACCAAAGGCATGGTATGTAGGATGGATGCATACCTACAAATATTGGTATTCACAAAGAGTTCTTTTGATATGAATCTCTACATCAAGGTTATAAAAGGTGATCCTATGATTATTCTTTTGTGTATTTATTATCTTCTTTTAACAAGTGTGGAAGGTCAAATCCAAGAATGTAAAAATAACCTAGTAGCAGAATTTGATATGAAGGATCTTGGGCTGATGCACTACTATTTGGGAAGAAAAGTCTGGAAGGGACCTGATGAGATGTATTTAGGTCAAGGGAATTATGTGATCAAGATGTTGAAGAGGTTTGACATGATGGATTGAAAACCAATGACAACCCCATTGATCACAAACTTGAAAAGACTAAGGAGTTCTGAATCAAGCCCAATGGATTGGACCAAGTATAGAGAATTGATTGGTTCACTGATGTACTTGGTGAATACTCAACTAGACATATGTTTTGTAGAAAATATTCTAATTCAGTTTCAAGTTGAGCCAAATCATGATCATTAGATAGCAACCAAGCACATTATGAGATATCTGCAAGGTATAATCCACTACTCCCTGAAATATGAAAGGAGGAATAATGTCCACTTGATTGGATATACAAATTTTGACTGGGGAGGCTGTGAGAAGGATAGAAGGAGCACTAGAGGAGGATGTTTATTTTCGGATCCTCCATGATCTCATGGAGGAGCCAAAAGAAATAATCAATTGATTTTAGTAGTGTTGAAGTTGAATATATTGTAGCAAATGAAGTAAGTAGAGAAGTTTTCTAGTTGAGGAAGTTGTTGTATGACTTGTTTGAAGGACCAATGGACCCTACAGTGATACAATGTGACAATGCCAAATTTATAATATTGTCTCAAGACCCAATGTTTCATGGAAAGACAAAGCATATAAAAAATAAGTATCACTACATTTGGAAGTTAGTACAAGATGGTGTGTTGTAGCTAAAGTATATCTCCATCGATGATTAGATAGCTAACATATTGAAAACATATCTTCCGAATAAGAAGCTTGTGTATTTGAGAGACAAGCTTGGTTTAGTTGATATATCCTCCCTAGTTGAGAGGGAGAGATAGAAACATCATTCTTGTATTCACTTGGGAAGATAGAATGGAGGATTGGGTAAACATGTAACATCTGATACTCTTTAAGGATGAGGTAGGGAATCCAAGATAAGAGTAGTTGAGGACCGATATTCTTTGAGGACTAGCTATCCAAGATATGAATACTCCAAAAGGACATAATATGTGAACACTCGAGTGGGGTATGTGCCTTGAGAGACAATGATGATGGTGTCTATAAATCATTGGTCTTGCCAGCATTGCACTCTAATCTTGTGGAGAGATAGAGTTGTTAGTCAAGTCCTTTCTATGTGACAATTAGTAAGCCCTGGTATTGCACCAAGAGTGTTGCAACTCCCAGAGGCTCCTTAACCCTATTTATCAACCCAGGGTCCTTATAAACTTCGAGGTGATAGTGTTGTATACACAGTAGATGGAATTCTACGCATGCAACCCTAAAATAGGTCTTTTGATCATTAGGGTTCCAAGACCATTATTCTACTGAATTAGGGGGAATTAACTATTGAAAATGAAATTCAAAATCTATCCCTAGTGTAGAAGAATTAAATTATTTTCAAATGCAACTTGTAAAATTTATCCACTTGTAAATGATACCGAATCAATTCATGAAAAAAGACACGAGTTATGCTACCTGCAGAAAAGCAACTACACTAATTGCAATCAACCATTTAGCCATCAAATTAAATTGAAAACAAAAGATTATTCTACCAACTCACAACTCAAGATTTCATGCATCCTTTATCTAATTCACACTTGCATATTAAGTAATGTCCTATTTTCCAAATTTTTGATGAAGAAATTAATTTTATTTTCTCTTGCAGTGAAGGAAAAGGAATGGAGGGAATGGACCAGGTGGTACCTCTGATCATGGAGTCCAATATGCGAGGGGGGGGGATTACTCCTAAACTAGGCTACACTGACATTACAGGTCAAAACAAAGGAAAAATAGGCTGTTACAGGCATGCTATAGGAAGTTGCTACAAGATTCTTGTATAACTACAGTAAATCTTGTAATTCTACAGGAAGTTTGCTGAGACTGTTTGGATGGTAAGGATGGTGGGACAAAGTGATGGAAATATGGGTGAATGTTGTGGTGGATGGATGGAAGGTAACCAACGCCGCTAGCCAAGATAAACACTTCAGGAAGGCCATCTTTGGACTAAGAGGGCTGCTCTTGGTGACACAAAAAATAGAGATTAGGACAATGGTTGGGATTCATTAAAAGAGAGTGAAGTCCTGGATGGAGATGGTGAAAAGGTCCCTTTCCTGTAGGTCCAATAGTCTTGCAACATCACATGCACCTGTTCTTTTTTTCACTTGCAAATTATTATAACCAATGGTGGAAAAGATGAGTTGAATTTGGAAACTATCTAACTGATGCTAATAAATCTGATCTGTGCAATGAATTAACTTCTAAGCTACAACAATCATATGTGAAACAAGATAACTAATGTATATATTTTCCAAGAAAACATAAGAAATAAATCATCACATAATGTGTTTAGGTTGTGATTGTGGATTCCTCTAGTTAGGCTTCCATGAGAGAGATGAGATAAAGGCATAATCATAGGCTTTTTGAGGAATTATATTCTACAAAAATGTATCAACTAATAAACATTCTTAGCTAAATAAGAATATCAATACAAGAGAGACCTAAGCTACTAGGGTTGGGCCCAAACCCAAGAGCCTCAACCCTCTTAACTAACTCAGTGTTGGATGAATAAGAAACTTCTCCTTATCATTGCAGAAATGTTAAATACATCACATAATAAGTCAAAAATAGAAGTCATAAATGCTTGAGATCAATAGATTCTTAGATGCAAACAAAATTCCAATCCTAATGAGTTCCTTGTCATGTTTATTTATACAAAAGGGTAGCTACCAACATCTCCCTAGAAAATAGAGATGTTTGTCTCCCAAAACTTGAGAAAGGTAGATATGGATCTTCCTTGAACTACATTGGCTTGGCTACCAATGACCTTGTCCTGTTGGGATACCAATGACTCCAAGTTCAAGAGAGACAAAGTGGTGATCTTGGTTGATTGGAGGAGTTAAGGAGGTAGGAAACCTCCTAGAATCTCTTCCTATTGTCTACTTCGATCTCCTGCATTGAAATTATCTCAAAATTGTCTCAATTCTTGCATTTAAACCATGTTAGGCCACATGACATATGAACACATCTTTTATCCTCCTCACTAAGCATAATATAAAAAAAAAATTGTAAATAAATGTGAGAAAGAGATGGTTCTAAAGATGGAGGTTTTCATTATGACCCTTGTGATATACCTATTAATGAGCCTCATCATCACCCCCCTACTAAAGTTGTTGCTCATCCTCTAAGCAACTAAGTCATCTATGTCCATGTCATTCATGGCCTTGGTGGCCTCTCTAACATCCCAAGGCTTTTCAGATGGTGTGCCCTCTCGAGGATGGAATCATGCCTCCTTTTCTATGTATGTTCATTGCTTCCTCCCCTCTTCCTCATCCCTTCCTTCCTATTGGCCTAACAACAAAGGTGGACTGATCTTGAGTCCAATCCAGTTGATTTTTAATCTTTGCATGATTATTTTGTACTGGGGTGTCATTTCAGATTCATTTATAAACCTTTCAAGAGAGTGATACTCCCTGGTCTGGATACTATGGGGTAAGGAATTCCATCTTCTCTTCCATGATTGTTGGCTTTATGTCCCTAATAGCTTGAGTGTGTTTTCAAAATGTGAGATGGCCTTCCCTTGGGTGGCAAGGTATCTAGGTACTAGATTAGCATCATTGGAGATGATGCTATGATTACTAATGATAGCCATTGGGCTTATCTTCTTTGCCCTGATATATAATGGTTCCTTTTTTTCCTTTGCCATTACTTTCTTTACCCCCTGGGCTTTGGCCTCATCATGAGCCATCCAAGATGTTAGGGCCATCAGTTGCATGTCCTCCAACTTTGAATTAGGGTCTGAAACATTCATATCAGTCAAGATGAGGCTATTCATGTAGAACTTATCCAATTTTTCTTTGTCTTCTATGCTACTTTAGTCATTGAATTCCATGAATTGTTTGTAGTCTTCAAATGGCATGGATCTATGTTGTGCTAGGGTCTTGATTTGGAATTACATCCATTTCTATTTGAGAAAGAGTGCACAATACTTGGATGGTTGTCTGCACTGTAATGCCTCCATGGAGAGGATTGCCATTTTGGCTAGTTGGTTTTCCTTCTCTTATAACTTCTCCCTCAACCATATCTTCTCTTCTTGTAGCTATTCCCTCATTGTGATCTCTCTCTCTCTCTCTTAGATCACTAAGCTCTTTTCCCATTTCAAGTACCTTCTCTTCCATGATGCCCACATCTTCCACCTTTTTGGACTTAGCGATATACATCCAACTGTGGGTTCTTCCCTTTTTTGCTTTAAGTTCAAAGAAAAGTGGGATTGCAAATTTTTGGGGAATAACTCTCCCTCCTTCAATGAATTTATAATAGAAGCTCAAACTAGGTTCTAAACTAGGCTCTTGTAGCTCTCGGAAGTCCTTCTCAAATGTTTTTGGGGAATCTTCCCCCTCCTTTAGCTGTTGTGTTACCTTCTACCCCTCCTGTAGCACCTTCTGTTCTTCATGTAGCACCTTTTGTTCTTCCTGTAGCACACTCTGTTTTTCCTGTAGCACACTCTGTTTTTCCTGTAGCACACTATGTTTTTCCTGTAGAATGCATTATTTTTCTTGTATCTTACTTTGTTTTCCTGTAGGTTCCCCTTTCCTTTTTGTTGGAGGGTGGTAGGAGTCTTGGGTTGTTTAAAGGAGGTTGATCTAGTGGTGGGCCTCCTTAGATATGCTATATGAGTCTTTGAGATGTTTTCTGCAGAGGTGACCTCCTCAACTTTCCTTTCAGTGGGCCCTACCTCCTCTTTTTTACTTGGGGACTCTTCAATTGTTATATGGGCCTTTGTTAGACTTTGAGGCCTTCCTTGCATAATCTTGGTGATTTTCCTGGTCTTAAAGTAGAGGGGAGATTTCCTTTTCCTTTCTTTTTGGGTTTGACTAGAGTGCTCAAGGTAGCTAAGGTGACAACTACCTCTTTTTCACTGGGTCTTGGAGATAGACTTGTTTGCTCTGGGGATACCCCTTCTTCTCTAGATTCAATAGTTTTATCAGGTTTTGGATTTTCCTGTTGCTCCCCCTCTTCCTTTTAATCTTTCTATTCCTCTACTTCTTCCTTTGTCTTCTTTGCCTCTGTCTCTCTTTCCTCTTTTGCCTCTGCCTCTCCTTCTTCTTCCCCTCTCTTCCTCCAACACTAGAGGTTGGGGTCTCACTTAGTGTGAGGGTTTGAGTTTCAATTAAGGTCTCTTTTTTGATGTCAATGAATTTGGACCAAAGGACAAGGATCCTTAGTTTTCTCAAGGAATCTACTACCATCAATTTAATGAGGCCAGGTGGCCTAGGTGTTGGTGTTTTCCCTCTCACTTTTTGACTCATGTCCCTGATGGACTGTAGGAGGAAGTATGGTACAATGAGTCTTTGGGCCGGGGGAAATCATTCTTGAAACCTCAGTTCATGGATTAATCTAAAATGGTAGCCATAGAATACACTCATCCTTCCTTCACAGGAGAAATATTTTATGATATGGTAGGCCACCTCATCCCATGGATAGGGTAGGCTTTCCCTCCTAACTCCATTATTGTCTTCAATAGGTTTTTTAGTGGCAGTGAAGAAGTTCTTTTTAGCAATGGCACTGGTGGTTTTGTCTTCTCTTTTCCATTGGATCCCGAGGGGAAGGGTTGGCACCCTGATAATTATCTCAGGACTGATTGAAATAGTTAATCCCCTCACCACAATGGTGGAATTGACTTCTATCTGAGAGCTTACAACGATGGAAAATTCATATGCAATGTCATAATCATATCCCCTTAATAGTTCAAAGAATCATAGCCACTGATGTCTTCTGAAAACCTCTAATGCAAGAGGGTGAAGATGAATTCTTTTAGTTTCTGAGGTTTCTCTTCTATTGAATCCTTCCCCCATCTCTTTTATCTAATTTAAACTAAATGAAGGATGGATGCTTCTTGTAATAGATATGATGTGTAATTCAATGGAAATAGAGGGTTGAAATCTCTATTTCATGACAATTTTCTATATTCCCTCTAATCTACAGCCAAAAAAGTTCTTGCAATCCACAATTTGTCTGATATTTCCTATAGATTTTAGGGTGCATGATCCAGGTCCCGGTGTGAAGAAGGACCCTTCCAAGACCTTTTACTTTCGTGATGTGATAAAATTTCTTTTAAAAGAACATTAACAAATGCAGCTACAGACTATAATGAAGAGGAATATAACAATCGTCATCACATGAAAACAAAGCCGTTGATAACGGAGTTCGTCCATGAGGGACTACGTGTCCGGGCCCCGGTGTCAAGATGGTGTAGGCCGCTGCATTATGTGTTGTCAATAAAGATGATGTACATAGAGATGATGTATCAATCATACAAGAAAGAATGCCCTCATGCAGGAGTGGCTCTAAGAGATGTTCCACAGCTAGATCTCTCAATCAAAAGACTCCTATCAGTATGACACAAAACAAGCATGGTTCACATCCCGCCAACATCGCACGAAAGGGATGTCAAAGAAAAACACATGCATGATGACAAGAACATACAACAAGGGATCTCAAAGGATAACATAAAGAGGTATAACAGAAAGTACATCACATAGATTCCACATAACATAAAGCAAGGAATCATGACAACATGAAATAAACAAGATCCTACATCAATAATCAATCATGGATTTGTACAACATGATGCAGAAATAAGAAGTACATGAACACATCATATACCTCACCACCAAGGGTCATCTGAAGCAAAGGCTGTCAAAGTGATGAAGCTTGCTGAAACATCGATCTCACGGTATCAATCACAAGAAGAAGACTATTCGCACATGAAGATGGACATCTGCACTAGCACTCAGAAAAGTGACTGAAAGAAGAAATGAGAGAAAGGCAAATCTGAATACACCATCAAATTTGTGGTGTCGAGTAGTGTTGAAACGACTGTCCAAAATCTGAATTCTGAGAATTTGAAAATTCGGAGCTCAAGGAATCTTTTAGATTCCCTCAGGATTCCTCAAATATTTTGTTTCAGGTATCCCTGCAAAAAACCAAGGAAAAAAAAGTATAAACTCGACCATATTCTGACAAAGTGAAATTTTACCTCCATGGGAAAATTTCATGGCTCATGGTTCCGCTCCCTATTTTTCGCTGAAATCATGGTTCCATGTGCATTCTAGAAATGATTGGAAGATGCAGAACTCAAATTGAAAAATGGATAGCACCATCGTGTTCATGGAAACAAGAGGTATAAAATCCATATAAAATTTGTTAGTTTATGAGAAGTTGAAAATTTTGCCCTCATGCAAAATTCATGGTTCCTGTATTAAAAAATTATTAAATTGCCTCGATTTGCATGCCCGCTCCTGTCTCGAAATTCGTGCTGTTCTCCTCCTTTCAACTCTGGAAAAACTAAAATCTTAAATAATATTCTTGGCAGAATTACCAAGAAATTGATTTGGGTGGATTGGTAAAACTTAGGAATTAGTTGAAGAAAGTCAGAAGGTCAAATCCTGTACCTTCATTTTTACCATGTTTTGGTTTTACAACTAAATGCATTAATCATTATATATATATATATATATCGCAAATAGTTGGGTGCATTTTTCAAAAAATCACAAACCTTATGAAATTTCGGGCGCAGTTTGTATGCTAACCAACCTCGGGGTGGCAGGCCCGCACGTCACGTGGCCCGTACCCATCCTTCTTACTTTGAATTTGCATTTAAGTTATATTGGCGCCGAAACCGGTGCTCCATGGTCAGCGGTTATTGAACGGTAGTTGCGTTGATTTATGTGGAGTGTGGAGTGGTTGGGTCCATGCCACAAGGGCCGACCCACCATCCATTAACTCACACCAATATATACTTTGGGTTGTCTTTTAACCATACTATATATGGCATATATATTAACTCCTTTTTAACTAATAACCTTCCACGTTGTTTTAATATTTGAAGCTTGTTATAACAAAAATAATTTTGTTATATAGTTTTTGTTTTTATATATATATATATATATATATTTAACCTTTTTCCCTTTATTAATATATATTTTTTTTTGGATTTATGATTTTTTGGTTTTTATTGTTTATATAGTTATTTAAATAACTTATTTAAAAAAAATTGTTATATTGGTTTTTTAACCCAAAATGATTTTTGTTGCTTGTGCAGGTTTAGGAGGCCAATGATGGGATGCCAAATGTCAAGCTTCCATCTGGGTCCCACGTGCTGACTGGGATGCCATGTGGCGCACTATGGGCCCCATTTTCCCCCTGCCATACACAACTTTAAAGAGCTCTATCTTTTGCATACGAGCTCAGATGGACAAACCATTCGTGCCACCGTGATTAGGAAGACGAGCCCTCTCAACTGATGCCACCAGATTCTCCTTTCTGCCATTTTGAATTTCGAGCCTTATGCATCCCCTTAGTGTCTCGAGATTCTCCTAGATCAATCCTCCCTATTTAGGAGCTTTTGGTCCTCCAAAAGCATGTAGAATAATCTGCAACTTTCTTTGTACCCTGTTTGCATTACAAACGTCCTGAAAAGGTCTTGCTTCCATCTCCTTCACCTTCGTTCTTCGGAGCCTTAAGTGATGAGCCAACACTTGCCTTTTGCAACCTATAGTACATTGTTTCGAAAATTACATGCTTGAATGACATGACCAACTAATGACCCAATCGTCCCACACTTGCCACGAGTTTATACCACATACTCGGTGGACAAGTTTACAACAATATGGATGCAATCCTTCAGTTACGACACAAGGCCAACCTATCATGGTTGCTTCAAAAAGTGATGGAAAATGCATCATCACTGCAACACGTGATTTACAATCATAAGGCCAAACACTATTGTTTTGAAAAGTGACGGAGACATAATATCACTTTCAGAGTTTTAACATGCAACTCAAAATACGATTGAAAACATGACCAAACATCATTGTTGCTAACCAAGTGATGTAGACACATCATCACTTTTACACCTTAAAATGCAACACATGATTTACAAAAGAATGACCATGAAATGAAAACATGTCTAAAAACCATTTTTCACTGATCAAGGTGAATGGGTCACCTCCTTGAGTTGATTTTGCTTATCGAACAACTGCTTTTCCTACTTCACACACCGACGCATTGTCTTTAAGGCGCTGCTCTAGATAGAGCTTCCAGCAAGTGGCTCTCTGATGGCCATTTCTGTCGAAATGACTGTAGTAGGCTTTCTTCCTCCATACCTTCTTAACCTATTTCTTTTCATGCTGTGGAGAGGTTTTTTCACACCTCATGAGTGCTGCCATTCTTTTCCAACACTTGGAAAAGGTATGGTTAGGTAAACCACAAAAAGTGCATGTTTTTCGATGCCTTTGTCTTCGTTCATTGTTAACAACATGATCATAATCAAAATGAACATTTGAAGATCGAAAATGGTTATACCTTCCTTTGTTGTTTCTGATGTCAGCATGGCGATGAGAGCTTGCTTTAGCTCTCCCTGCAATGGGAACTGCCCTGGGATGATGGGGATGCTTTCCCATCATTCTCTTTCCTCGATGAAGTCTTGGACAACTCTGACACCTTTGAGCACTCTTCTTTAGTGTATCTCAAACCTGCAAATTGAGGTTCATGCATAACCTCCAAAGGTTGAATGATGCCTTGGTTGTTACCACCAAGCTCTTTCTCCTCATGCCTTGTCTTTGTAAGGAGCCTCATCTTTTTCCCTGTAATCGGGATCTCTAAATCTCCAACAGACATCATATTATCAGAAGATAAAACTGAAAGGAAATCAACATCTTTTACCTTCTCTTTTGATTTGGAAAGAACTGATGAGGGCTGCTCATCATCCGACATTGGTGGTTCGCTAATTGTCTCAACATATTCCCGAACTTCTTTCCTGACATACCCAAGTCCTGCTCGACACAGTAATTCCTCTACTTGGATGGGATTAACAATGCCTTGGCCATTAACAACCAAGCCTTTTCCTTCATACCCCATTCTTTTCAACAGTTTGCAGCCAATTCCTGTGGTGTGATTTTCAAACATAGTGAAATCATCATCAAGAAACATACATGAAGATGGAGAACCACTTTTTACCTCACATGAGTCACGCTGCAGCTTTTCCAAGGCCTCGTCCTTTGCTTGCAGCTATCATAGCAAAATTTGTTTTTCCTCTTTCTCTTCATGTAGATGCATCTTCAATTCTTCCATGGCCTTCTCTGTGGCTTGCAAATGAAGTTGCAATCGCTCCTTTTCCTCTGTCTCTTTCTATAGAGTTTCATACACGATTTCCACTCTCTTGGAAATGTTGACCATGGTCTCGTACATTGCTTTTTCATTCTCTGCCACTGCAGGTTCCATTGTTCGCACTGCAATTTACATACATGTAAAGACCACTCTCATACCACTTGATCTAGGTCTGGGTGTGAAGAAGGACCCTTCTAAGACCTTTTACTTTCGTGATGTGATAAAATTTCTTTTAAAAGAACATTAAAAATGCAGTTGCAGACTATGATGAAGAGGAATATAAAAATCATCAGCACATGAAAACAAAAGCTGTTGATAACGAAGTTCGTCCAGGAGGGACTACGTCTCCAGGCCCTGGTGTCAAGATGGTGTAGGCTGGTGCATTTTGTATTGTCAATAAAGATGATGTACACAGAGATGATGTCTCGATCATACAAGGAAGAATGCCCTCATGCAGGATTGGCTCTAAGAGATGTTCCACAACTAGAACTCTCAATCAAAAGACTCCTATCAGTATGACACAAAACAAGCATGGTGTGCATCCCGCCAACATGGCACAAAAAGGATGTCAAAGAAAAACAAATGCATGACGACAACAACATAAAACAAGGGATCTCAAAGCATAACATAAAGAGTTATGACAAGAAGTACATCACATAGAAAGATTCTGCATAACATAAAGCAAGGAATCATGACAACATGAAATAAACAAGATCCTGCATCAATCATCAATCATGGATTTGTACAAAATGATGTAGAAATAAGAAGTACATGAACACATCATATACCTCACCACCAAGGGTCATCTGAAGTAAAGGCTGTCAAAGTGCTGAAGCTTGTTGAAACATCAATCTCACAGCATCGATCGCAAGAAGAAGACTGTTCGCACATGAAGATGGACATCTGCACTGGCACTCAAAAAAGTGACTGAAAGACGAAATGAGAGAAAGACAAATCTGAATACACCATCAGATTTGTGGCATCAAGTAGTGCTGAAACGACTGTCCAAAATCTGAATTCTGAGAATTTGAAAATTCAGAGCTCAAGGAATCTTTTAGATGCCCTCAGGATTCCTCAAAGATTCTGTTTCAGGTATGAGTTGAAAATCTGTTGCTTAGATGTCAAATATGATTTCACCCTTAGGATCCCTGTGAAAACCATGAAAAACAAGTATAAACTCAACCATATTTTGACAAAGTGAAATTTTACCTCCATGGGAAAATTTCATGGCTCATGGGTTCGCTGCTTGTTTTTCGCTGAAATTATGGTTCCACATGCATTCTAGAAATGACTGGAAGATGTAGAACTCAGATTGAAAAATGGATAGTTCCATTGTGTTCGTGTCGACGAGAGGTGTAAAATCCATATAAAATTTGTCAGTTTCTGAGAAGTTGAAAATTTTGCCCTCCTACAAAATTCATGGTTCCTGCGTTAAAAAATTATTACACTGCCTCGATTTGTGTGCCCAATCCTGTCTCGAAATTCATGCAGTCCTCCTCCTTTCAATTCTAGCAAAAACTAAGTTCTTAAATAATATTCCTGGTGGAGTAACCAAGAAATTAGTTTGGGTTGATTGGTAAAACTTAAGAATTAGTTGAAGAAAGTTAGGAGGTCAAATCTTGTCCCTTTACTTTTACCATGTTTTGGTTTTACAACTAATTGCATATATATATATATATATATATATATATAGATATCGCAAATAGTTGAGTGCATTTTTCCAAAACTCACAAACCTAATGAAATTTCGGGTGTGGTTTATATGCTAACCAACCTTGGCGTGGCAGGCCCGCACCTCACGTGGCCCATACCCATTCTTATTACTTTGAATATGCATTTAAGTTTTGTTCTCGCTGAAACCGGTGCTCCACGGTCAACGATTATTGAACGATGGTTGCGTTGATTTATGTGGAGTGTGGAGTGGTTGGGTCCATGCCCCAAGGGTCGGCCCACCATCCATTAACTCACACCATTATATTTATTGAGTTGTCTTTTAACCATACCATATATAGCATATATATTAACTCCTTTTTAACTAACAACCTTCCACATTGTTTTAATATTTGAAGTTTGTTATAACAAAAATAATTTTGTTATA
>APFE030078226.1:54059-64885 GCA_000404065.3 Pinus taeda | reverse complement strand
GAACTCATACTTATTCCCTCAATCAATGGAGGAAATTAAGGATAAATTCCTCAATCAGTGGGACAACTCATGTGCATGCTCACAAAGACTTCAAATTCAAATTTCCTTAACTAGTAACTCAACTGAATTAATTAATTAATATTTCCAACTGCTATTAAGACAAAAACTAATTTTACTTCCTATAGATAGACTAGGGACTACTATAAATAGGAAGGGACCCATAAATGCTATTTTTAGAACTTTCTACTTTTAGCAGTTTCACCTCTCACCCAATGTGGTCAATGACCTCAATGACCAAATTTCTATTTTTAGACATGTTATTTTTAGCAGGTCTATTTTTAGCACAATCTAAATTTAACATTTCTTGTTGCACATTTTTCAACACTTTCTCTCAACAAGAAAGGCTTTCTCTCAAACTCGATCCTGTAACTATGGAATATTTTGCATGCAACACATCTACTCGATCCACTTGCTCCAACAACACTTGGAACGAAAACACTCCCAACTGACCACTCTGTTGGGCTCAGAACATACTTTGATGATGAAGCTCTACCTGCTGCTAACAAGTGCTCCCTCTCTAACATCTGCGCTACTGCAACATCTCCATCCATCTCACACCATTTCACACCTCTCTGTGCCACCTAGCACTATGCAAAACATTTGTGCCTCTCGCATTGCTACAGCCTGCTAGCTATGCACTATCCTAGGATTCCTTACACTGTCGTCTCTCTGCCGCTCCATCCGCATATGTCTCTACCCAATCAATCAGTTCCTGCTACTCCACATCGGGGTTCTTGTAGTAAGATCTCATCCAAGAGGTTGGGTACCTCAAGGATCCTGCCCCTCCTCCTTGGGACGATCACTCCACATTGACCCACCTCATACCTGGAGGTATGCCTGCATGTGATCCCTCTGCCCACCTGGCTTGAAGTTTCCCCCTATTGGAGGTCTCTACATGAGTAGATGTCTCTACTCGATCTCCCCTCATCTTCCCCTATTGTGGCTGCTCCACAACCTCCTAAAGCTATTGCACCAATCGTGGCTCCTCCATAATCGTCTGAGACTTCTTATGGCTCTGGATGTTGAGACGTAATATACCCTCCCTCTCAACCACCAAGTCTCTAACCTTTGCCTTGCTCCTCAAGGCTTTGCATGCATCTTGTACCTCAAGTTCATACAGGTTCTTCGCTAGCACACCAATATATTTCCACTTTCCCATTGTCACAAAATTTTCGAGAAAAGGCACTGATTTTAATTCGCGATATCTCACTCATCCGAACTCCAATTTAGCCGATTTTTTTTTTGGGTATTTTTCCACAAGGAATCCAAATCTGCTATTTATTTATGAACATTTTGTACAGAAATTTTCAGATCTGCTCTGCAAACTCTCGACCCAAAACTCAAAACTTTGAAATCTCCTCTCAGTATATTGTTCTCTCCTTGATCACCTGTGTTCTGATACCATGTACAATTTTCTAGAATTTTTTCTACAAATCAGCTAGCTCTGATACCATGTAGAATTTTCTCCTGTAGAACAAATTGATATATGCAATGTCCTAAATCATAATACTTGTTCTACTTCTACAAAACATTAAGCGAAAGCATAATCGAATTCATGAGCAA
This sequence comes from Pinus taeda, assembly GCA_000404065.3. Taxonomy (NCBI): domain Eukaryota; kingdom Viridiplantae; phylum Streptophyta; class Pinopsida; order Pinales; family Pinaceae; genus Pinus; species Pinus taeda. The sequence continues at coordinate 63,262 of APFE030078226.1, read as the reverse complement.
CATCAAGTAGAAACATGCATAACCGATCAAGAGAAATAATCACACATAACACAAGATATATCCAGGGCAAAGCACCAGCATAAAACCCCAACCATGTATTATCAATCAAGTGGAAATCCTCTTCAACATACAAAAAGAATCAACTCAATAGCTATCCTTCTCTCTCTGTACTCTGATGATCTTCAATCAAATGATGAAAATCATGGACTACCTAGGCCTCAATATATACGCCACAAGTCCTCCAATCTCCTATAATAGCTCCTTCTCCATGCAAGGAATACTTACTAGAAATATCCAAGCATCTAATAGTACACTGTCCCACATCTGATCTCAACTGGGTCTTTGACAGAACTGACATGCAACAATTATCCATGAGTGAATCCTCAATTATCTAAAATAATAGTTTTCACATGCATGCAAGCATTAACGAACTATATTTTATTATTTTAACAACTTGTTAAAATAATCTAACTGGACTTGACTAGATAGAACTAAGTCAACTGATTCTTTCATTATAGAACTCATATTTATTCCCTCCATCAATGGAGGAAATTAAGGATAATTTCCTCAATTAGTGGGACAAATGTTAAGTTTAGGTATGTTCTATGCTAGAGCAATTTATTTAAATTTTCACAGTTAGCAATCACATCATCATTACGATAAACTGCAGATAGAACATAAATATAAAATGCAGAAGACAAGCCAAGACAAGAGGACACAAGATATGGCGCGAGCTAGGAACAAACCCCACAATGTGTGGGGAAACCCTTTAATCAAATATTCTTTTATCTTCAAAGTTCAGCAGAGAAGGAGAGAGAGAGAGAGTACATTTACAATAGAAGTCAATACTTTGACTTATCTAGATCTAGCATAGATCATTTCGTATCATGATGTGATCAGTTGAAGACATTTTGCTTCAACTAACTCTCAAGGTGACTCCTTCACCTATCATCGTGTTGCATCTTGTCCATTTGCTGCACCTTACTGTGTAGCACCATCATGTTGCCCATGATCATCATGTTGCTCATGCTCTCATACATCACTTTGCTGCCCATGATCTTCATCATGTTGCCCATACATCATGCTCCCCATGATTACTTTGCCAACAGTGTCGCATTTTTCATCATCATTCATCACTGCTTCATTGAGATCTTGACCTTGCTATGAATGTAATTATGCCCAGACTTCCAGCGCTGAGACTGAGATTGTCCTCATTGCTGCACCATTAAAGCTATTACATCATCATTTACACCCTCATTATTGCTTCTTTATTATATCCATGCAGTCTATCTAAAGGTTAGATCTCCATGTGTGTCTAAACTGTGATTGCAACCGTGGAACATTATTTCGAATACCCATTGAGAGATATCAATTTATAGTTCACACTGAGGTTAATATAAATTGTATGTTGAGATCCTTGATCATAAGACAGATCCTTCAGCTGCATCTATTTGATGAAAAGACTTGCAGGTAGACGAGATGTTGTTCATATATATTCCGATATTTATTCATCCGTAGATATTTCCTTTAATCACAGGTATACTGAGTATCACATATATTCGTTGTGATATGTCTAGACAGATCTAAATATAGAGCCGAGATGTAACCCTTGTTCTTCCTTGCAATATATATACACGATCTTCTTTGTCCAGCCGGGATACTGTGTTTCAGGTATGCCGAGATTGTAATTGCTTCAGTGATGACGGAGATCACCGAGACTGGGAGAAGACTGAAATTGAGTCTTCATGACTGCGCACATGTCTTGACTACGGTTCCAAATACCTGGACTGCGGCTCTTCTATCCTTGTGGATATATCTTGGCTCTCTGCGGCTAGGTGCCTGCGGCTATTGCGGCTAGGGCATCACTGTGGTTGCAGCTTTGTTACCTTTTACTGCATATATGACAGTGTATAGAGTGTTGTGCGTATATAGTTTTCATTGCAAATAGATTAGGGCTAAGGTCTTCTATTAAAAATGTATATATGACTCTCATGCCCAACGTATACATGTTTCCATTGCCTGTGTATATCAGTCTCTATGAACAGTGTATGTATGTCTCCATGACCGGCGTAGATAAGGGCATCATCTGTGGCTCATCTTCCACCTTTGACTGCAGCTTAGGTTAGCAGATTAGGGCATCATCAAACTAGGCCAGCGTATTCCTTTTGTGACTCCCCTCTTCCAAAAACCCAAGACGTGGAGAGGAGATCACATCAAGAATGAGTGTGCCAATTCACATCAAAAATATTTTATTTATACTAAAGCGAGGATGATGAATAGACACGTCGGTTGGGCTTCTAGAGCCTACATAATAGATGGTCGGCTTGATAATAATTTCATAAGAAAAATAAATTCATATTTCCATAAATACTTATTGAAATCGGATGATATTTGGATCAATCCTACACCTCTCGATGAGAGGGATCCAATAAAAATATCAGCTGCCATAAATAAGCCATCCCACATGGAGTTTGGCCCTAGTTGCCAATTTAACACTCCCTCTCAACTAGGGAGAACTCCATCCATTGATCCATAAGTCTGATTGTACTATCTCTGCCATCAGTGCCTTGCACTATTCTGCCCAACTCTGCTCAGCTTTGTTGGCTCTGCTCTAATTTGCTGGCTTTGCTTAGCTCTACTAGCTCTGCTCTGCTCAGCTCTTCTGGCTTTGCTAGCCCTGTTATGCTCAACTCTGCTAGCTCTACTAGCTCTGCTCTGCTTTGCTCAGCTCTGCTCTGCTGGCTCTGCTAGCTCAGCTCTGCTGGCTCTGCTCTACTCTGCTCTGTTTTTCTCAGCGTTGTTGGCTCTACTAGCTCTGATCTACTCAGCTCTGCTTTATTGGCTCTACTAGGCTCTGCTAAGCTCAGCTCTGCTAGCTCAACTCTACTCTACTCAGCTCAGCTCAGCTAGCTCTGCTCTGCTCTATTCAGCTTTGCTGGCTCTGCTCTACTCTGCTTAGCTCAGCTCTGCTAAACTATGAAGAAGAAGAATTGATCGAGAATGAGTCATATCATTCTCCACTAACCTCAAGTCAGTCTCAGAGTGTGTACCACTAGTCCCAGACCAGTCTCAACCAATCCGAAGTCAGCGTCATAGTGTGTACCACTCTCATTGGTTCCAGACCAGTACTGTACTGACACGAAGTCAGTCTCGAAGTATGTACCACTAGTCCCTGACCAGTCTCGGCTGACCCAAAGTGAGCATCATAGTATGTACAACTCCTACCACTAGTCCCAGACCAGTATCGTAGGGTTAGAGAGTGTACTAATGGTCCCAGACTAGTCTCAACCGACCCGAAGTCAGCGTCATAGTATGTACGACTCTTACTAGTCCCAGACCAGTCCTACACTGACACGAAGTCAGTCTAGGAGTATGTACCACTAGTTCCAGACCAGTCTCAGCTGACCTGAAGTCAGCGTCATAGTATGTACAACTCCTACCACTAGTCCTAGACCAGTATCGCAGGCTCAAAGAGTGTACTACTGGTCCGAGACTAGTCTCAACCAACCCGAAGTCAGCGTCATAGTATGTACGACTCTCATTGGTCCCAAACCAGTCCTGCACTGACACAAAGTCAGTCTCGGAGTATGTACCACTGGTCCCAGACCAGTCTCAGCTGACTCAAAGTCAGCGTCATAGTATGTACAACTCCTACCACTGGTCCCAGACCAGTATCATTGATCCCAAATCAATAGAGATCATCCTAGCGTAGGGAGTACGGTAGATACAATGGTGCGTCCATCGGTAGTACTATGGTCCCTAACTTCATTTCCCTGCTCTTGATCAGATGAGAGGTACTTCCCATGAGTCATAGACTACATGGGTAGGATGCCTCGACAGGAGAACTTAATCAATCTTGTCCTTACAGGAGAACACAGCAATCCTGCTACAATCGCCATGGAGAACACATCAATTCAGGCCTCACAGGAGAGCACATCAATCCTGCTACAATCGCCATGGAGAACACATCAATCCAGGCCTCACAGGAGAGCTAATCATCCTGCTACATATGAGAGTGAATCATCCTGTTCCACAAGAGAGCGAATCATCTTGTCCCACAAGAGAGCGAATCATCTTGTTCCAGTGCACACCACCAGGGGAGGGTGAGTCACCCTGTGGCCGTATGTTGCTCTAGTAGAACTGCAAGCCCCCCAAAGCTTCTAGAACTCAATGTATGCAACATGCAGGACCCTTTTACAAAGGTCTCTTGATGACTCCAAGTCGTTCGGGAAAATCACAAATTTGATCTTTCCTTGAGGCTCTGTCTTGTACATCATCTCAGTGCGATGGAGCCTCCTTGATCATCGATTTACCATATCCCAGATAAGGTAGTATTTGATGTCTATCTGTTGGAGTAATTGTCGAATACGGGATTCCTCAATAATCGAATCCCACCTCTAGTTGTCACAGAGAATCACAGTTGTATTCATCATGTGTCCAAATAGCTCACTGAAGAGCTTCAACAACCAGACTGCCTCACAGAAGGCCATACTATCAGCAATGTATTCTGCCTTGGTGGTGCTCAGAGTCACTGACTTCTGCTTCCGCTCATCTAGGATATCGAGGCAGATTCCAAAGAGAAACAACATTGAGAAGTGCTCTAGTGATCCTCCATACTGCCTGCCCACTCATCATTCGAATAATCATGTGGTTTCATATTTCCGGCAGTGTATCTCAATCCATGAGAGATTGTGCCCTGAAGATATCTCAGAAGATTCTTGGCATCATTCCAATGAGGCTCAAATATGAGCTCACCATGCTAACTGCATCCCATATGTCTAGACAGAGGTTCTCCAAGTACATCAACGTGAATGAGTTTATGAAACTCAAAGGCATTTCCCAAATCTGGTCCGACATCATTACCATATAACTTCTGAAAATTAAGATCCTCGAGGAAATCACAACCTTGCAGCTTATCTTTCCACATTCAGAATCCAACTCCCTCTATCTCCTATAAATGAGAGGGTCTGCACTTGTTAGACATAGGTGCTGGTATGAGAGTTTTATCATCCACAACCTTCAAGTAATGGTTTGGATCAGTTTCACTCCTAGTGAATCTCAGCTGCATTAGACAGCTATCAATCCTCTCATACTACGCCTGAGGTGTTTTACTTCAAGCCATGGAGGGCTTTCTTCCACCTGTATACATGAGATTCCTGATCATGAATCTCAAACTCCTTGGGTTTTTCCAAGCCTATGGACCTTCTGCATGGGGGGGAATGGTCCCCTTATAAGATTTTCCTTCGGTACATTTCAGACATGTACCTTCATGCTCCTTTTTGAATTCAGGCATCCTAGTCACCGTCTGACTCACAGACCTCTGGTGCTGAGTCAAAGGACATGGTCCCCAGTGGACTTCCTGCAACATGATACAACCCTGAACTCAAAATATCTTTGCAAGATCTATTTTCAAACACGTACCTTTCCATCGATAAGTGCCATCCTATAACCTTTGACTTCCATTTCCGAGATGGACATCAGGTTCTTCTTACGATCAGGTACATAAAAGAGATTCTAGGGTTCCTTGCTTCGTGGAAGAGTCAACCATTTCCTTGATGACCTGCATTACCATTCATTCCTTTGATTATTGAAGATGTCCCAGGAATGATTGTTATCTTCATCAAGAGATGTGTCTCTGCCATTCAGACACTCCTTTGAATAACGGCCGAACTTATTTCAACAAGGCATCTACCTTTCCTTCCACCCTTAGATCCGAACTTCCTAATGAAGTGATCTTTAGATGGGCCATCAGAAACTTCCACTGCGCCATTCTGATAACATTCTTTGCTTCAACTTCACCCTAGATGAATTATGAGGAACCTATTGATCCTTCTGTCTTGTCCCAACTACCTTTGGTGATTGCTCTTTCACTCTTGCTTGGGCATTGTCTTCACCTCAGCTCTGATACCATGTTAAGTTTAGGTATGTTCTATGCTAGAGAAATTTATTTAAATTTTCACAGCTAGCAATCACATCAACATTACGATAAAATATAGATAGAACATAAATATAAAACGTAGAAGACAAGCCAAGACAGGAGGACACAAGATATGGCGCAAGCCAGGGACAAAGCCCACAATGTGTGGGGAAACCCTTTGAACAAATCTTCTTTTATCTTCAAAGTTCAAAAGAGAAGGAGAGAGAGAGAGAGAACATTTACAATAGAAGTCAATACTTTGAGTTATCTAGATCTAGCATAGATCATTTCGTATCATGATGAGATCAGTTGAAGACATTCTACTTCAACTGATTCTCAAGGTGACTCCTTCACCTATCATCGTGATGCATCTCATCCATTCGCTGCACCTTACTGTGTAGCACCATCATGTTGCCCATGATCATCATGCTGCTCATGCTCTCATACATCACTTTGCTGCCCATGATCTTCATCATGTTGCCCATACATCATGCTGCCCATGATCATGCTGCCCATGATTACTTCGTCCACAGTGTCGCATTTTTCATCATCATTCATCACTACTTCATTGAGAACTTGACCTTGCTATGAATGTAATTATGCCCAGACTTCCAGTGCTGAGACTGAGGTTGTCCTCATTGTTGCACCATTGAAGCTATTACATCATCATTGAGACCCTCATTGTTGCTTCTTTATCATATCCATGAAGTCTATCTGAAGGTTAGATCTCCATGTGTGTCTAAATTGTGATTGCAACCGTGGAACTTTATTTCGAATACCCATCAAGAGATATCAAGTTACAGTTCACACTGAGGTTAATATAAATTGTATGCTGAGATCCTTGATCATAAGACAGATCCTTCAGCTTCATCTGTTTGATGAAAAGACTTGCAGGTAGACGAGATGTTGTTCATATATATTCCGATATTTATTCATCTGCAGATATTTCCTTTAATCACAAGTATACTAAGTATCACATATATTCATTGTGATATGTCTAGACAGATCTGGATATAGAGCCGAGATGTAACCCTTGTTCTTTCTTGCAATATATATACACAGTCTTCTTTGTGTTGGGTTGTGTTATATTCTTTCCATGACTAACCTACATAGTGAACCAGGGGGTTAGAGGGGGGGCAGAGGCCCCACTTCGTTGCGCCGATTGCGCAGTGGGGGGGTGGCATCCCCCCTTGTCCGGTGGGTTTGAGGGGAGTGGGTAGCCCCCTCTACTGGGTTCGGGGTAGCGCCCCGAGAAAATTGTTTTTAGACCCTATATTAGGTTGGGTGAACCTACCTATGGTTTTCGGTCCATGGTTTTGGACGCGATGGTTTTCAGTCCATGGTATTGGATGCTTCGGCATGTATAAATATTATTGTAACATTGAAAGGAATATAATGAAAAATCAAGCTGGTAGTCTCGGTTTTGAGATCCAGTGGGAAATATTTGTGTATATGTGTTTTATGTGTTATGCTCTCGCATTTTTATTTTCCTTGAGATTTAGAATTCGTATGCAGGTAATTTCTGTACGGGGTTAAAACCTACATTTGGTATCATAGCTGTTTTGGCTTCAAGGGGACGCCTTTGTTGCTGAGGGGTTTCGCTCGGGCCTGTGGTAGACCCTGTTCAGTGGGAGATCTGCGAGATCGATTCTGGTGGTGAAAGAAGATGGCGAGCAGCGGAAAGATAGAGATTGAGAAGTTCAATGGTCAGAGTTTTGAGTTGTGGAAACTCAAGATGGAGGATCTGTTCGTGGATAAAGATCAGTGGATCGCGGTAGATCCGGGTACTAAATCAAAGGGAGTGACCGATGAAGAATGGAAGAAGTTGGATCGGAAGGCAAAGAACACAATACGATTGTGTGTCTCAGATTTAGTATTGTTGAATGTATCAGAAGAAGCTACGGCGAAGGCTTTATGGGGCAACTTAGGGAGTTTGTACCAATCTAAGTCTTTGGTTAATAAACTGTTCCTACGAAAAAAGCTGTATAACCTGAGGATGAAAGATGGAGACTCGGTGACAGAGCATCTAAATGCGTTTAATACTATGGTAAGTCAGTTATTATCTATTGATATTAAAATTTCAGATGAAGATATGTGCATCAGTTTGTTGTGTTCTCTACCAGACTCGTGGGATAGTCTGGTTATTGCAATAGGTAGCAATGCAACTGCTTGCAGTTTGATGAAATAGTCTCAGCCTTGCTGACGGAGGAGATGAGACGGAAAAATATGGACAACCAGAATGGTGATGCCTTGTCGGTACGAGGACGGTCCCAGAACAGAAACAAAAATAAGTCATCGAGTGGGAGATCTAAATCTAGAGGGAGATCTAAATCTCCAGGAAAACCTACAAAGGTGGTGTGCTGGAAATGCGGAAAGGAAGGGCACTTCAGAAGGGAGTGTAAATCTAAAGCTCCTGATAAAGGAAAATGATATGATGATGCTCCTTCTGCAGAGGCGAAAACCACCTCAGATGAAGGTGGGGATGTGTACTTGGCTTCTTCAAGTACACATGTAGATCATGAGGCATGGTTGATTGACTCAGGTGCATCCTTTCACTTCACTCCCCATAGAGAGTGGTTCTGCGAGTATTAGAAATACGATGGTGGTGATGTCTTCTTAGGAGATGATAGGAAGGCTAGAATCGTTGGTCGTGGAAAAGTAAAGTTGAAGTTGCAAGGTGGAAGGGTTAGAACCCTTCCGGGTGTTCTGCATATTCCTGCGTTAGCCAGAAATCTGATTTCTGTAAGCAAGTTGGATGATGCAGTGTAAAGACAGTGTTCGAGAAGGATACCTGCAAGATGGTTCGAGGAGCACTGGTATTGATGCGGGGAGTTCGGATTGGAACTCTGTACAAGCTGCAAGGTAGCAACTGTTGTTGATGGGTGCAATAGTTCTAAGGTTCCTGAAATGGAGCAGAAAATCTAGTGGTCTCTGGAGAGAAGACCATGTTGTGGCATCAAAGGCTTGGACATATTGGAGAGAAGGGCCTCCGAATACCTCATGGTAAAGGTATGGTAGAAGGTATGAGTAATAGCTCTCTGGATTTTGATTTCTGTGAAAATTGTGTATATGGGAAGCAGAATCGGGTGAGTTTCCCCTCTGGTGGTAAGAGGACGAAACAACTATTAGAGCTTGTGCACAGTGATGTGTTTGGACCTGTGAAAGTTCCATCACTGGGTAAGTCTGTGTACTATGTATCATTTATAGATGACTTCTCAGGAATACATGGATATATTTCCTTAAGAAGAAATCTGAAGTCTTTGACAGGTTTAAAGAATTTAAGGCT
>APFE030078226.1:11027-53050 GCA_000404065.3 Pinus taeda | reverse complement strand
AGGTTGGGCGAACCTACTATGGTTTTCGGTCCATGGTTTTGGACGCGATGGTTTTCGGTCCATGGTATTGGATGCTTCGGCATGTATAAATATGTATTGTAACATTGAAAGGAATATAATGAAAAATCAAGCTGGTAGTCTCCGTTTTGAGATCCAGTGGGAAATCTCTGTGTATATGTGTTTTATGTGTTATGCTCTCGCATTTTTATTTTTCCTATGATTTAGAATTCGTATGCAGGTAATTTCTGTACGGGGTTAAAACCTACACTTTGTCCATCTGGGATATTGCGTTTCAGGTATGCTGAGATTGTAATTGCTTCAGTGATGACGGAGATCATCGAGACTGGGAGAAGACTGAAACTGAGTCTTCATGACTGCGTACATGTCTTGACTGCGGTTCCAAATACCTGGACTGCAGCTCTTCTATCCTTGTGGATATATCTTGGCTCTCTGTGACTAGGTGTCTGCGGCTATTGCGGCTAGGGCATCACTGTGGCTGCAGCTTCGTTACCTTTTACTACGTATATGACAGCGTATGGAGTGCTCTATGTATATAGTTTTCATTGCCAACAGATTAGGGCTAAGGTCTTCTATTAACAACGTATATATGACTCTCATGCCCAGCGTATACATGTTTCCATTGCCTGTGTATATCAGTCTCTATGAACAACGTATGTATGTCTCCATGACCAGCGTAGATAAGGGCATCATCTGTGGCTCATCTTCCACCTTTGACTGCGGCTTAGGTTAGCAGATTAGAGCATCATCAAACTAGGCCAACGTATTCCTTTTGTGACTCTCCTCTTCCTAAAACCCAAACGTGGAGAGGATATCACATCAAGAATGAGTGTACCAATTGACATCAAAACTCTTTTATTTATACTAAAGCGAGGATGATGAATAGACACGTCGTTTGGGCTTCTAGAGCCTACATATTAGATGGTCGGCTTGATAATAATTTCATAAACAAAATAAATTCAAATTTCCATAAATATTTAACGGAATCAGATGATCTTTGGATCAATCCTACACCTCTCGATGAGAGGGATCCAATACAAATATCTGCTACCATAAATAAGCCGACCCACATGGAGTTTGGCCCTAGTTGCCAATTTAACAACAACTCATGTGCATGCTCACAAAGACTTCAAATTCGAATTTCCTTAACTAATTAACTCAACTGAATTAATTAATTAATATTTCCAACTATTGTTAAAACCAAAATTAATTTTACTTCCTATAGATAGACTAGGCACTGCTATAAATAGGAAGGGACCCAGAAATGCTATTTTTAGAACTTTCTATTTTTAACAGTTTCACCTCTCACTCAATGTGGCCAATGACCTCAATGGCCAAACTTCTATTTTTAGTAGGTCTATTTTTAACACATTCTAAATTTAACATTTCTTGTTGCACATTTTTCAATATAATAAATAGGGGGTTCAATCGTCCCCCCTGTGACCTCCTCGCGCATGTGACTAGTTGTGGAAAGAATATAACACACACCCAACATTCTCCCACTTGTTTTCTTTTCCACACAGGGGGCAACCATCATGGGAGAGCTTTGTCATTGGTCCAACCCTGCAACCCCCATTGTTTCTCTGCACCAAGAATACTTCTTAGTGCTCACAAACTTCATCAATGCATCTGCAACATTCTTCAAAGTGTCAACATTTATCGGCAACACCTTTTTGTCCTCAACCATGTCCCTCAGAAAGTGATACTGAATATCAATGTGCTTTGTATTTGAATTATAAGCAGGGTTCTTTTCCAAGAAAATTTCTCTTCGGAATCCATAATATATCCTTATATCTCATTTTACCAACCCCATACTTGAACACAATCTCTACAACCAAATTGCTTCCTTGCTTGAATGAGTGATTGTCATGTATTATGCCTCTATAGTTGAAAGTGGCGCCACAAACTGTCTCTTACTCATTCAACTGACTACACCTCAATATAGGTTAAACACATACCCACTTGTAGATATTCTCTGATTCAGATATCCATCCCAATCTGCATCAACAAAGCCATGGATGTCCAAAACTATGTCTAATCCTAATCTTCCTTGGTAGCACAGACCATAATCACTAGTGCCACACAAATACTTGAAAAATCACTTCACTCTTGTCCAATGCTCCTACCCTGGTTTTGACATAAACATACTCAATACTCCCATTGCACGTGCAATGTCTGGTCTAGTATAGACCATTGCATACATCAGGCTACCGACTGCACTTGCTTATGGAACACATGACATGTCCTCTTCATCTTCTTGTGCCTTGGGACATTGTTCAGCATATAGATTTACACCTACAGGAATAGGAACATTCTCCAGTTTACTATCCTACATATTAAACCTCTGTAGTATCATCTCAATATACTTCCTTTGGTTTAACTAGAGATTCATCTTTGTCTGATCTCATTTAATTTCCATGCCCAAAATATAGTTTGCTGCACCAAGATCCTTCATGTCAAAATTAGAGGACAATTAGGCCTTCAAATCATGTATAATTTATTTGTCATTTCCAATCAGCAACATATCATCCACATAAAATACCAGATAAATGACACTGTCACCAAGTAATTTAAAATGCACACAATGATCTGTTTTTCTTATGGTGAAGCCAAGTCCCCATATATATGTATCAAATTTCTGACACCACATCCTTGGTGATTTTTTTAACCCATACATAGAATTTTTTAACTTGCATACCATTTCTTCTTTCCCTTCACCGCAAAGCCTTTAGGTTGCTTCATGTAGTTCTCTTCTTCTAGATTTTCGTGAATAAATGTTTTCTTCACATCCATCTCTTCTACCTCAAAACCAAAAGTAAAAGAAACACATAAAAGTAATCTAATAGAATCTACCTTGGCAATAGGAGAAAAAATATCACCAAAATCATTTCCTAGCACCTGGGAATAACCTTTTTCTACCAACCAAGCTTTGTATTTCTCCACCTTGCCTTCTGCATTCATCTTCTTCTTAAACACCCATTTCCTTCCAATGGCTTTCCTTCCAACCGACAACTCCACCAGATCCCAAGCCTCATTTTTGTCCAAAGATGCCATTTCATCAACCATGGCCTCTTTCCATAGTTTTTCATCCTTTGAATCTATTGCCTCCCTAATAGTTTTGGGATCATCATTAGTAATAGATAAGAAAAAATTGAATAGAAAGCATATGGGCTATACTTTTATGGTTTCCTTCTTTCTCGAATTGATCTTCTCACAACTGGATTTTGTGGCTTTTCATCTTCTAATTCCTGTTCTGTTATAGAGTATGATTCTTCCTCCTTTAGTTAAAACTATATCTTCTTAGGTTCCTTTGGTAGGAATTGATGTTTAATAACATCTTTCACCTCTCTAAACACCATATCTCAGCTATACACAACATTCCTTGTTTCTGGGTTCCAAAGCTTATAAACATTTAAACCATCCATATACCTAATAAAGATGCACCTTTCATATTTACTATCCAACTTGGTTCTTTTCTCCTTTGGAACATGTACATATGCATCACAACCAAATACCATCATATGTGAAAGAGAGGATTTCTTACCAGTACATACCTCATGTGGAGTCTTATCCTCCAACGTCGATGAAGGCGATCTATTAACCAAGTAACATGCAGTCTCCACCGCCTCTGCCCATAATTCCTGTCCTAACCTAGCACCACTGAGTATGCTTCTTGCCTTTTCCATCAATGTCCTTTTCATCCTTTTTGCAATTCCATTTTACTGAGGTTTTTATGGAGTAGTATTTTGTCATGTTATACCACACTTCTTACAGAACATGTGTACTTGTGTATTATTATTTATTTTTCTTCTTATTGTTTATAGTTGTTTGATGATAAAAGAACATAATAAGCTAATAAGTAAGAAAATTTAAAAATATATCATAAGCACTTATCATAGAAAGATAAATCATCCTAACTACTTCCCTATAGATTTGTCAACACCCCATGACCTTGGTTTTATTTTTTATTTACATAGGAAATCAACGAGGGGTTGTTACAAACCCTTCTCCCTTCAGAGAACATCATCCTCGATGTTTAGTGAGACTTGTAAAACAGTAAAAAACATGCTTCCCATGGATCTTTATAACATAGCTCAATATAACATTTACATCATATCATACTGTTGAAGACATAACCAACATATCATGAACACCATACTACCTATTGGAGATTTATATCACAATTCGATGTGGTATTTACATACATATGCATATATAGACATAACAAAAACATAAAATCAAAACATATATCAAAATACATCCGCTCAACTAGCGAATAGATAAGGATACATAGCCCGCATCTTATCATCCATCTCCCATGTGGCTTCATCGGGCCCAAAGTGCTTCCACTACACTTTAACTCGCTCGATTCTAGAACATAAGAATATTTCACTTCAAAATGCAGTCAGGATCCAGCTGGAATTCTCATTCTAGCTCCACCTGCAATATAGACTAGTCAATCACATGATCAACATCTTTCACATAATTCTTAAGAAATTACACATTGAAAACATCATGGACTTTCACTATTGGAGGCAGTGTAAGTCGATAGGCCATTGGTCCAATCCTCTCAAGGATCTCGAAAGGCCCATAATACTGAGGTGCCATCTTGGCACATGATCCAATCCTCAAAGAGTACTTCTTAGGCTTGATGCACAAGTACACATGTTCCCAAGTGTGAAACTCCTTAAAGACCTTGTGTTGCTTTGCATAACTCGTCTTCCTATCCCGTGTTGCCTTTAGATTCTTCTTGATTACCTACATTTCCTATTCCATCTTTGTCAACATATAGGGTCTGATCAATACCCTATTCATTGGATCCCTCCAAGTGATGGGAGTATTACAACTCCACCCATAAAGTACCTCTTGTTGGAATCACTATTGTCGTTACACCAAAACCCGCAGGTAATAGTAAACGAACGCATCTCTAGAGTTAACGGATCCTCGAGAGACAGTTAAGAACATCTCATGGAAAGCATGAGGAGCACTGGATTATCCAATGCCCAGTAATCTCCCCCCTAGGGTGAGCTGGGTGTGATTCAAACTCGAGACCTTTGGCTCTGATACCACTTGCTGGAATCACGATTTCTGTTACACCAAAATCCACAGGTGTTAGTAAACGGATGCATCACTAGACTTAACGGATCCTCAAGAGGAAGTTAACAACATGTCACGAAACACAAGGGGAGCGCTGGATTATACAATTCCCAAAAAAAATACTCATCTTCAAAGAATCCTAATACCCATTGTTGTAAGAAAACTCCACCAGTGGAAGATATTCTTCCCAGTTTCGTTATTGATGCATGACATACATTCTCAACATGTTCTTAAGAATCCTATTAACCCTCTCTATCTATCCATATGTTTGTGGATACTAAATTGTATTGAAAGCCAACTCTATACCTAAAATTGCTAACAAATCCTTCCCAAACTTGGAAGTGAAATCGGCATCTCTGTCTGGCACAATCTTCCTAATAACTCGATGTAATCTCACTATCTCCCTAATGAAGACCTGGGCTACCTCACTAGATGAATTCATATACTTTATTGTAATGAAGTGAGCTACCTTAGTCAACCTATCAACCACAACCATAATAGAATCATGTTGTCTAGATGTCCTCGACAAACCTCTAATGAAGTCCATGGAAATGACCTCCCATTTCCACTCTGGAATTGGGATGGGCTACAATACACCATCTGGATGCTTACAACCTTATTGTTGAAATTCCAAACATATCACAACAAATTCTGGAACGTATCCCTTCAATTTCGACCAATGATAGAACTTCTTAATTGTTGTCAATGTCTTTTGATATTCTGGGTGACCTGAATATGTCTTGACATGAAATTCCCTCAAGATAAGCTTCTTAAGCTTGTTGTTGTTTGGCACATAGATAATGTCCCTAAATCTGACCAAATGATCCACCATGAGATGATAGTCCACATCTTGGTACCTGTCATCTTGCTATCTTGCCTACAAGATTAGACCCTATGAATTTGTGACATATGAACTCATGGATGTTATGTGATTTACCTACACTCTTCTACTAAGAGCATATGTAATCATGTTTTCTTTACCCTTAATGTACCTACTCTCGAAGTCAAACTCACTAAGCATAGCCAACCTCCTGGCTTGCCTGAAATTCAGATTATGTTGGTCAAAAA
The DNA here is from genome assembly GCA_000404065.3 of Pinus taeda. Lineage (NCBI taxonomy): Eukaryota > Viridiplantae > Streptophyta > Pinopsida > Pinales > Pinaceae > Pinus > Pinus taeda. The sequence continues at coordinate 46,867 of APFE030078226.1, read as the reverse complement.
AGTACCTTAGCCCACTGTGATCACTCATCGAGATGAATATCTTACCAAGAAGATAATTTCTCCACACCTTCAATGCTTGAATGAGCACTACCAACTCAATATCATGAGTCACATAGTTTTGCTCATGCTCATTCAATTTTCTTGACTCATAGCATATTACCTGCCCTTCCTACATCAAGACTCTTCCAAGTCCTCTCTTACAAGCATCTGTAGATACCCAAAACTCTTTGTATGGGTCTACAATATTTATAACTAGAGCATTTGTAAGAAACTACTTCAACTACTCAAAAATAGCTACACATTCGTATGTCCATTCAAATTTCTTTCCTTTTCACTGCAAGGATGTAATAGGATAGGAAATAAATGAGAAGTTCCTAATGAACCTCCTGTAATAACCTACTAACCCCATGAATGATCTGACCTCATCCACATTCCTAGGAGTTTCCCTTTCCCTCTCCATGATAACTTTGATCTTTTCTGGGTCCACTGTTATACCTTATGTAGAAACCACATGCCCCAAGAAATGAAATTTTGTCTAAAATAAACTACATTCATGAAATTTGGAATACAATTGACTCTCTCTTAGCAATTTCAATATTGTTGCTAAATGTTTTGCATGTTCTTCCTCATTCTTAGAATATATCAATATATCATCAATGAATACAATCACAAACTTACTTAGATAAGGACACAACACACTATTCATCAAACACATGAAAGTAGTTGGAGAATTAATAGGACCAAAAAGAACTACTACAAACTCATAATGCCCATACATGGTCTAGAAAGTAGTCTTGTATATGTCCTCTTCTTTGATGCATACAGAATGTTATCCTGATCTCAATTTGATCTTCAAGAATAGTGTTTCTCCCTTCAGCTAATCAAACAAATCATCAATCCTCAGCATAAGGTACCTATACTTGATCATCACTTTTTTCAACTTCATGTAATAAATACACAACCTAAGAGTGCCATCCTTCTTCTTCCTAAACAATACTAGTGCACCACAAGGAAACATGCTTGGCTTAATGTATCCCTTGTCAAACATTTCCTTCAATTGCAACTTCAGTTCCACTAAATTTGGAGCGATCATCCTGTACAATGCCTTCGATGTTGGTGTTTCTCTCGGTATCAACTCAATAGAAAATTCCACTTCCCTATGAGGTGGTAACTCTGAAATCTCTATTGGAAATACATCCTGAAGTTGCTGCAAAACCGGGTACCTCTTCAAGACTTTAGCATCCTCAACATCCTTCCCTTTGTCCCTAGAAATATGAATTGCAAACATTACACATCCTTTCCTACTACTGTGCTTTTTCTACATAGCTGTAACCATTCTCACCAATGTAGGATTCTTCTTATCCTGTAAGATTCTCTTCCCTCCATCATCATCCAAGCACTCAGTAATCTTATTATACAAATCCACTGTAGTCCTATGAATGTACAACCAATCCATACTCAATAGCATATTGTATGATCCCAATGAAAGAAAATTCAGATGCGCTGATGTAGACATACTATTAAGCACAAATACACAAGACCTTACCTAGTGATGAACTCTTTTCTTAGTACCTATAGCCAACTGCACCAACCAAGGCTTTGCATGCAATTCTTTATTCAAACAGCACTTACCCACTTGGTCAGGACTGCTATAACTATAGTTAGATCCAAGGTCAATCAAGATAGAAACAACTTGATCACAAAGCTTAACTTCCATATTGATAATAGATGCCTAATGATCAGCCTACGTATTATCTAATGTTGCATAAATCCAAGGAATATGTTGTGCAACATCCCCAACTGTTTGTGCCTCCTGAGCACTCTAAATCTGCGGTCTTCCACCCTAATGTTGTGAATAATATCTCCGATAATGATCCTTGCCACAAGTCCAACACTGCAAAGGCTTCCTACCATCGCCCTTGTTCTGCTCCTCAGGATAAAATTCCTTTCTTATTTCAATTTCATTGAACTTCTTGTATGACACTACATTCTCCTTACCATCTACATCTTGAGATTTTCCTCTCTTCTTTGACCACTTTCCTTTATTCTTCTCATTACCTTTCCAATCCTGCTTAGACTCAATCTTGTGCTTCGATTATTCATAACAATGCTTCAACTTTCCAACAGATTCCTCCAATGATCTAGGCTCATCAAAATCAATCATGTCTTTGAAGAACACTAAAAACCCACTAATGAATCTCTGAATATTTTCTTTCTCCTCTTTAAGATAAGGCACATATTTTAAAAACAGTGAAAGAAGCACATCACCAAACCTAAAGGAGGAGTAAGAATAACTCAAACGGGATGGCAGCTAGGGTTTGAAGAAGACCTGCTCAAGCTGCAACCATAGTACCAACTTTGGAGGAAGACAGTGCCAGAGTAGCAGAGCTTCACAGAAGAGGGCAGATTCTAACCCAACAGATGAGAAACGCGGGGTCCAGTGGGACCCCATCTTATAAACAAGTAATGATGCAAAAGGAGAACTGCACTGGACCGGGTGCAGATATCAAGGTCTGAGAAGTTAGGAAAGGAGGAACTGACCAACAAAGGAAAGCTAAAAAATGAGGGAAAAAATACCCTGAAACAAAGAGAAATCATTGACAACAATAGTACTGCAAACAGAGATAGGAAAAACCCTTCCCCTAAGGATGAACGAGAACATGAAAATGGGCCCGAAGATGAATGATTAGGAGCCAAGGAGGATCTAAACCAAGCCAAAACAGGATAGGAAGGAACAACGACAGAAGAAAAAAAGAAAGAAACTCAGGGACCGTGCAAGCCCAAAGCAACTGAAACCCTACGGGTAATAATCTCTGACCCAGAACTATAGGCGTACTGTGACCACATGGCAGAACATGCAGTGATCTGCAAGTTTATGGTTTTCTGGCCAACAGAACGAGCCTTGTGCATGTGGATAAAGCAACAATGGAAACCCAGAGGGGATTTAAGACTCCACTTAGGAGCCAAATGATTTTTCATAGTGGATTTTACCAATCTGGATGACAAGGATCAGATCTTTGATGGAGGCCCATATTTCTTTGCCTCAGCAAGTCTTTACATGAGACCATGGAAACCCAACTTTGCACCAGAACAAGAAACCTTCAAACAGGTACTGGTCTAGATTTGCTTGTTCTCTCTACCGATTGACTACTGGGGACATGCAACACTTGAAAAAATAGGCAATAAGTTAGGCACCTTCATCAAAGCCTCAGAGGCAACATTACAGAAAAGATACACCTCCTGTGCAAGGATTTGTATCGAGATGAATGTTTCGAGAGCTCTTCATGAGGGCTTATGGCCAGAATATAGAGATGAAGTGTATTTTCAAGCTATAGACTATGAGCAGATCCATTTCTGCTGCAGGAAATGTCATGAACATGGACATCTGATCAGAGAATACCCATTGAATAGAACGACGGAGAAACCCAAGGATAACAGAGGAGATAAGAATAACGAAGCCTTTATCCGACCTAATGCTAGAGATAGAGAAAACAAAAGAAGACAATCTAAAGCAAATACCTCCTTCAAAAACACAAGCAATGTGTTTGACGTGTTGGAGTCAGAGATGGATTTAGAGGACAACAATCAAGAGCACGAGACACTAAGAGAAAGCCAGACCACAACCACACCAGGATCAAAAGAACCCATTTCTAATCCATCCAACAACATCCCACTGGCTTAGGGACATACAGAAGGCTTTGAAGAAGACTCTGAGATGATGGCTAGTGAAATAGGGCTAGAGGATATGGAACTAAGCTAAATTCTTGAACAAGAAGGTATGGATCTACCAAACATGGTAGAAAACTGGAAGAAGAAAGGCATAGAACACATATTAGAAGAGGAGGTGGACAGAATCAACAACTTATTCATAGCAAGACAACAAGCAGAACTAGATTTGCAAAGAAGGAGCTTGGGAACAAAAAAAGGGTTAGGGGTAAGAGCTCAAGGACTGCATCAAACCACCACCAACTCAAAGCACTGGAAAAAATGAGGAAGAAGGACAAACAATGAAGCATTACAAGAACTTGGTCAAATGCTCCTAAACTCAGGTAAGATGAAAGCCCTTGAGGTGTTCACACTCACCTCCTAAAATTTGTTAGTTATGATAGTACTTTCATGGAATGTTAGAGGTCTAAATAGCCTAAAGAAGCAACAGTTACTAAAGAAAAAAGTCAAAAAGGAACAGCCATATATAATTTTTTTGCAAGAAACTAAATGCACCAACAAAAACATGGAAAACATCAGTAAAAAATTGGGGAAACGAATGGAATACCTAGAAACAATAAGTGTTGGATGGGAAGGGGGCCTGGTCATTCTTTGGAACCCACAAGTTCACCAGCTTATATCCTTTGAAGCTACCAAATCTCATATATCTATAGAAGTCCAAATGGTAGGAAATCCAACCACCTATCTTTGCATAAATGTCTATGGCCCATAGAAATTAGAGGCCAAATTGCTACGGTTCAGAGCTCTATCTAACCTACAACAGAGATATCCCCAAGCAAAATCCATTTTCGGAGGTAATTTTAATATGATCACTTCGCTCACAGAAAAAAAAAAGGAGGCATCAGATCACTCAATAGGGATTCTGAAGCTTTCAAAGACTTTATTAAATCAGCTAGGCTGGTAGACATCTTCCCTAAGCGTGGAGATTTCACATGGAACAACAAAAGAGGGGGTGATAGGAAATCCTCCTCTAGACTGGACAGGTTCTTAGTGACAGAAACCATTCTTTTGGAAGGGATTACTGTGGATTTGGACATACTTCCAAGTGGCGGTTCAGACCACTGGCTGATAATAATGAATGCGACCATCCTAGGCACACCAAGGAATAAGCCATTCAGATTTGGAAAGTTTTGGCTTAGTCATCCTAAATTCACAACGAAAATAAAACAATGGTGGAGTGAACCGTTAGGTATAAGAGGCACTAAAATGTTTATTCTCCAAAATATGCTTAAACATATCAAAACCAGGTTAAAATCCTAGAATCAAGAAGTCTTCGGTAACATTTTCAAGGAAAAAAAGAAGCTCGAGGAACAATTGGAACAAATTCACAAGGAATGGATCCAGGGAAATATTAATCAAGACACTATAAATACGCAACAAAAACTCATGCAGGACTGGCAGACGAGATGCCAACAGGAGGAACCTCTATGGAAGCAAAAGTCTAGAGTTTAATGGCTTAAGGAAGGTGAAAAGAACACTAAATTTTTTCACAGATCTTCCATTGATCACAGAGGTGCTAATAAAATATTAAGAATAAAGGATGATCAGGGAACCTCGGTGCAAACTCATCAGGAAATATCGAGCCTTCTAATAAATCATTTCAGCCAAATTGCAACAGAACCTAATATTAATAGAGAGGAAGCTATTAGGGACCTAGTGAATTCTATTCCCAAGATCATCTCAGAGGATCAAAACAAGGCTCTAAATCGAGCAATTATCTTGGAAGAAGTGGAAGAAGTGGTAAAAGAGATGCCAAATCGTAAGGCACAAGGACCAGATGGATTCACCATCGAATTTTACAAGGCTTGTTGGGAAATAATCAAAACAGAGGTATGGGAAGTGGTGGAGGATTCCCGACACTCCTCTTCCATCCTAAAATCCCTCGACTCTATGTTCATAACCCTTATTCCAAAGGAGGAGGAAGCTAATACTCCGTCGAAGTTTCGGTCAATTTCTTTGTGCAATGTCCTGTACAATATCATATCTAAAGTCATTGGTAACAGACTAAAACCCATTCTGCCAGATATCATTTCGGAAGAACAATCTAGTTATATAGAAGGGAGACAAATTATGGAAAACATACTGCTAGCTCAAGAGATGATTCATACTCTCCAAAATCAGAAAAAAGCATGCATGCTGATGCAGTTGGACCTATCAAAAGCTTATGATAAAGTCAGCTGGCACTATTTGGAGGCTATGTTGGATGCCTTTGGCTTTGCGAAGCAATGGATAATTTGGATCCTAGCCTTAATTAAATCTACTAGATTTTTCATTCTAGTCAATGGCGCTCCCACAGCCCAGTTTACACCCTCTTGAGGTTTGCGACAAGGGGATCCCTTGTCCCCCTTTCTATTTGTGATTCTAATGGAAGGTCTTAGTTGGCTTATCAGAAGAGCAAAAGAGGATGACATTATTCAGGGTCTCCAACCCTTGCCCTCTGGCCCTGCTACAACTCATCAACAGTTTGTCGATGACACAATGCTGCATGGTATGCCCTCTGTCAAAGAAGCTCTTGGTTTCAAAATCATTCTCAATTGCTTCAGCTTAGCGTCATGTATGGATCTGAATTTAGCTAAATCTTCCATTTTCTTTTTCAATATGCACCTAGCAGTCCTGAAAAATCTATCTACTATCCTCGACTTCAAGAGGAGTAACCTCCCTTCAAGGTACCTAGGCATTCCACTAACTAATAAACCTTGGCAAAAAATTCATTGGGAAAAAATGATTGCCAATCTAGAGAAATGGTGTCAACATTGGACTCATAGGACCCTCAACTTTGCAGGCTACCTAGTCCTCACCAAATCTATCCTCTGGGCTATTCCTCATTTCATGCTTTCTATCCTCCTGGCACCTAAAGGTGTGCTTCAGAAAATCCAACTCATTCAAAAAGCTTTTATTTGGTTGGGAAACTCAATGAAACAGAAGTGGTCTTTAATGGTGTTGGATAAAATCTGCAAACCAAAAAACTTGGGTGGGTTAACCAAGCATGCAGAGCCAAGTTATGGTGGAAATGGGTAAAGGAACCGAATTTACCCTGGGCCAAACACTGGAAAGCAAAGTATGCTTTTCTCTATAGCCTACATAATTTGATCAGGATGCAAGAACCCCCAGACGGATCTCTAATCTCGAACCTTGCAAGAACTAATTGGAGCACAATTCAGGAACAAAGTTTCAGGGAAGTCCGTGATGGATAGACTGCCTTGTTCTAGGAAGATGCTTGATAGCAATTAACTAAGCTCGAAAGCCCTAATAACCTAACCATTCAGAGAAGACACCAGGAGCTAGGGAGGAAAACAGTGAGACATTACTGGAAACCTAACGATAATAATCAAGCTTGGAATCAGTGGATATTCAATGATATAGAGTAGCCGGAAGAGGAAGATAACATTATAAGAGCACTGTAGATTGAGCTGGCCAAAAGGAGAATAAGGTATGCACGTGATGCAGATCAATTACGTTGGGGAAAGCTCGAGGGAGGTAATTTCTCCCTCAAAGAAGCAAGAATCTATATCGAAGAAAACGAACAAAGGGAAAAAGTCAATTGGCATAGCAAAGTTTGGGATGCTGATCTTTGGCTGAAGATTAAAACTTTTCTCTGGCTTTTGATGCACTGAAGAACTCTTACCTAGGAGAACCTTCAGAAAAAAGGGTTTATAGGCCCCTCATGATGCCTAATGTGTGAAATTGAGGAGGAATCCATGAATCACCTCCTCAATACCTGTAAATGGATAGAAAGCTTATGGCACTGGATTGAAGCCATATTTAAGAGAACATATAGGGATAGAAACTCAATACAAGAAAGCATAGGGAATTGGTGAAGCAATTTTTCATAAACCCAAATGGTTAATACATTATGGAAATTAATCTCGGGGTTTATAGTGTGGACAGTATGGAAAGAATGAAACAGAAGGGTGTTTCAAAATGAAGTTAAAACCGCAGAGTTTATTAAAGCCACAATTTTGCGAAACATGAGGGAAACGGTTCTTACCAGAGGGAAAGCAGAACATAACCAAGATCTCTCAGTCACTGAATTGCAAATTATAAAGGCATTTGGAATTGAGACAGGTTCCATCTTGTCTCCTTTGAATCGTGTCAACAACAAGGACCTTCCATGAATGTCTGGTCGCCACCACCAACAGGCTTCCACAAACTCAACTTTGACGGGGCTTCTCGTGGGAATCCTGGTCCGACAGGTATAGGAGGTGTCCTTCGGAACCACAAAGGAGAAATATAACATATTTTTAGCCAATCGTTGGGTGAAGGAACCAACAATGAAATGGAATTTTCGGCCTTAGAGCTAGGATTACGAATTCTAATACGCCTGGAAACAGGAGCTACACTGGTGGAAGGGGATTCCCTTTTGGCTATCAATGCAACAAGAAGAATGCAAATGGGGGCAAAACTAAGTAAGGTTACAAAGCATTGGAAGCTAGCCAAGTTCACAGAGCTCATAGCTGAGCAAGTCTCAAGCCTCGACGGAATCATCCTGCAAGCAGTGAAAAGAAAGGCAAAGGCGGTGGCTAATTGTCTGGCCAACTACGGGATTGATAACCACTTCACCTACCTGGACACCTATCAGCATGATGTCACATACACAAAACTTTGGGATAAGTGTTTACTTCTCTCTAGACAAGACATTTGTTAAAGGAAGGAGGGTGGCAGAAGTAAAATGGATCACGCCGTAATAGCACATGAAGATAGCCAACCAAACGAACAATGGGTGTTAGGCCCACGAAGTACATGAAGAAGAGTGGGAAATCATAAATAGGGTCAAAGTGCAGTGAACGAGGAAATCAAGCTACCAAAAATATGATAGGCGCCGTCAGCAAAACACTGGGGAGGACACATGGTGCTCAACCAATAGCCTCAAGCGTCGCAGAGTTAAGGCTCAGGATACGCATCATGATCAGGAATTGGGAATTTGCAATGGCAGTTACTATGGTAGGAACAATGCCTATCCGATGGCAAAGAGGAAGATCTCCAGCCAAACTTTCCCACCCTCAACTATATCTAAAGCATTCAACAAGAAGATCAACGCATTTCTCTCTCTTAGCTCACCTCTTAGCATTCACAGTGCTGCTTGATTTTCCAGTGATTCCACGACCTGCAATAACATAATGGTGTGTGAGGGAAGTCGGAGTGTTTCCGCTAACCGGGACCTGCAGAAAGCCCAGGACGCATATGAAACCTGGACCACGCAGAAAGAAAAATGCAAAATAGCAAAGCTCGAAGCTGTAGTAACAGAGGAGGAAGAACGTTTGGACGAGCAAGATTTGGAGAAGGAAGTGGAATGGATTACTGATCCAGGCACAACAACTACAAGAGCAACTCAATTTGTTCATACCCAAGTAGAAACGTGGTGGATGAAAACCATGTTGTCTAAGGCACTCAGCATGCAGGCTGAAACATCAAGAAAGCTCACCAAGCCATCTCACACGTTTCAACTAAGAATCTAGCTAAGCTTGATGCCATGGAATTCAACTTAAGCACCCTGACTTAGGAAGTCAGAGTCCTCTCACAGAAGCTTAGTGTCCTCATTAGTCTCCTCAGGCTCTCCATGTGTCAGGAATCCACGACTGTAAAGGAGGTCTCAGAGGAGGCAACCGACACCAGTTAGGTGAAGAGGCCCACTCCTCAGAGGATTCTGCAGACTGAGAAAACAAATGCAACGACCGGCCTAAGTGCTCTCAATATAGGCTATGTCATCTTAATGTTGTAATGGCTTCTCTGTTCCTGATATCTCTTTTGGTTTTGATATGTTATGTTCCTGGCTTCTATGCTCTAGTTATCGCGTAGTTGTAGAGGTCCTCCTAGCCTCTGTCATTCCATTTGGCACTACTATCTAGCAACTCAGGCTGAAGTTCTATTTTTCTATTTCTTACCCCTCTTTGGGAAGCCCTGTGTGGTTAGCCTCAGGTTTAGTAGATGAAGTTTTAGTTGCTTATTTTCATTTTGAGCATGCAATGAGGTTTTGGCTCTGTCTGTGCGTGCAGACCATTTTTTATCTTATGTATATTATGAATTAATATAAAACTGCTAATTTACAAAAAAAAAGGCACATATTTTAACAACTCCAAGAATCTGCTAGTATACACCTCAGTAGTCATAGGTCCCATATTCAACTCTTAGATCTCCTTTTTCTTGTCATCATAGTATCTTTTAGATAGATACTTCTTCCTCAAAAGTCTCTCAAGCTCACTCCAAGTCAATTCCTCTTCCCAAATTCCTATGACATTCTTCACATCTTCCCACCAAATGTATACTTTTCCTTTAAGATTGAAAGTATCTATCCTAGCTTTCATATTCTCTAAGTAATCATGCAATCTCAAGAACATATTCATCCCAAGAAAACGAGCTTTTGCATCTTGTGACTTCTTCATTTCTCCATCAAATCTAGGAGGCTTTTCCTTCTTGAATTCCTCTTGAAAGTATTGCTCTTCACACCTCTTATATGAATGGTGACGATGATGATGATGTTGTTTCCCTGAACCAGAACTAGAATAGAACCCACACCATCAACCCTCCTCTCAGGTGTATCTAATAACCTACCATCTCTGGCCGTATTATTCCTATCAAACTTGTATTATGATTGAGACCTACTGCCATATGCCCCATTGGTCCTTTTCTATTGTACATGACTGATTCTAAGCAGTTGCTATCTCTGCAAATCTGATAGACTATGAAGGATGACTGCACTAACATCTACTTGCTTTTCCTGTGCCTTGGAAAGTCTCTCCTATGATTGAATTATCTTATCGCTATCCTCCTTACAACTTTTGATCTCTTCTTTCAAAATTCTCATTGTATATGCTATGATAGTGGAGTACTCATCACAAGGATGCTCATCTTATCTATAGGGAGAATCAAGTGAATTGTATTCCACCATTTTTCTTGTCATATTTGATCCTCTGCTACCTACAAACATACCATGTGAGATAAATCAAATATAAATATAATCAACATACCTCAATAAAGTTCAGGGGAGGCTATCTCATCTGAAAGATCAATCCATATTAGCACAAAATATGTATATATAATGAAATACACATATAAATCATCTCAACTTCAACATCATCAGCCTATACATGATGACACAACTGCAAAAATTAACATCATAATGCATGAATAACAAACATTTAGACAACTAACATGCATACATTTCAAAAACATTATGCCTGCCAGTCCAAGTGTTTGAACCTGAGAGATTTGATACCAATTTGTGGTATCAAATATCACCCAAAGAGAATGGAACTCGCTTCGATACAAATTTTTAACCATCCCTCCCACATTTACCCAGATTCACTGGCCTACACAGGCAAACATGAGACGAGAGATACTATGACATGACTCGACCTCCTAGATACACTTAAGGAAGTGGGTTGAACAAACTAATCACAAATTGACAACTCGCCTCATCCCTCAAGGTTTCAGGACACATAGGGAACAAAGAACCACCTTAAATGACCAAACCTTGAGTTGGGGTTACTTTTCACACTTAACCCCCAACTACATGCATGACAAGGTCTACATATGGTTAATTCCTCCAACTACACACACAAGCTTGCTTAGGTGTGGTTGTGACCCAAATTCTTCAGTTCAAAGGGTGTAGTCCTGAGATATGAGCCTAGATTCTAGGTCAATATCCATACCACTACCCAAAATTTTTTGAAACTTTTTAGAATTAATAATGACATGACAAAAATTCTAAACATACAAATTTGAAAGTAGAACTTGACCTAGACTACCTACAACATAACAAACATTTCATTAAACACATGGAAAACATGTAATATATAGGCCATGAATGCATATCTGATCATAGAAGTATGAGATTCATCCGAGAATCATCAAGAAGGCCCTTTGTCCTCTCCACATAGCTCTAGGCTATTTTTCCAACCTTACTCCATGACTAGTAATTCAACCCACCAAGGGCTCCAGAGCATTTGTCCAAACTAGGCTCCAGGACTAGTAAATCAACCCAATTTGTTCCAAGGCTTTCAGAGCATTTGTTACTACCCATAAGTAAAATGAATTATGACCACCAAGGAAAAAAATAATCAAGTGGAAAAACCAATAACACCATGGCTATCTGAGAAATGACAAGGAAATGTTTAAACCACTTCCAATCTAGGCAAATATCCATGCCAATGACAGAACATAACCAGATAATCACATGCATATACCATGCATCCATAAGTCAACAAGGAAATCAAACATGAAATCTATTACCTTCAAGTAATCCGATTGTATTTTTTGATCCACATGTTCCCTTGCACTTTCTCGTTTTCCTTTTCCTTCTTTCTCTAAATCCAATGAGACCAGAGTGCTCCAAGCATGCTCCAAAATTTATCTAAGTGTGCAAGAGTACGAGGAAATGTGTGAATGAATGAGAGAGCCAAAGAATGGACTAAAAAAAGATGCGAACTGATCCTCATAATCCTTTTTGTCATTAAGGCCTCTATTTTCTTCCTTTTTCCTTAATTTTCCTTCAATATCCTCATGCAATTTTGTGACCTTTCACCTCCCTTTTCTCCCATTTTCCATTATTTTCTTAAATAAAATACCAATTAATGCCACTTTTCATTTTCCAATTTCCATGGCAATTTATTAATCAAAAGTGATCCCCATCACTATGTTTTTACCAACATTCATCTTGGAAATGTCCCATGACCTTGGTTTTATTTTTTATTTACATAGGAAATCAACCAAGGGTTGTTACAAATACCAAATTCACCACTCAGCTCCATTAGACCACATAGTGCCACACCATCTGACTGACACTCACATTCCATTTATAAAAAGTAGATATATTTCCTAAGGTTCATAGATTTGAAACCCAACCTAGGGACAAACCAACTTCTTCCACTAAAGTTGTATTTGAAGAACCAACATCCCCTACTGAAGGAGTTATATCCCTCTCTTCAACTAGAGAACAACTCTTAGGGAAGGAGTTAGAAGTACCTAGTGAAGAAGAAGAGGAAACTTATTCTTAAATAATATCAATAGAAGAACCATAGGAAGATCTATACAATCCTATTGTTGAACATTATATTAGCTCTGAAGAGTCTGCAATGGAAGGAGAAGGGGAAGGGGAAGTACACAATGTAAATTATGAACTTAGGATTGGAGGTGGGAGAGGCAGAGGAGGAAATAGAGGAGGAGGTGGAGGATGAAGCGGTAGATGAGGTAAGGGAGAACCAAATCCTTATGGATTTCCTATCTTTGATGAAGATAGCACAACCACAATGAAAAATATTTCACCTTATATTCTTCCTAGTTTTCATGGCCTAAGAACTGAAGATCCAAAGAAAATTATTATTGAATTTGAATTATTTTTTAGATCCTATGACTACTCGATACTCAAAAATTGAAACTGTTTCCAGCTACTCTAAAATATGGAGCCCTTAAATGGTTTATGGGTCCAGGAACACATACTATTAGAACATGGGAAGAAATGAAAATGGTGTTCCCAGACAAATATAAATATTATTGTATGCCCCATAACATTAAGGATGAAGTCTTTAAGATGATTGAAAATGAGTATGAAAGCCTCGAATACTTAGTGGAAATATTTTCATACAATGTTAAAAGGGCTAGGATGCATGATTTAGATGAGGAAACATTTAAATATATTTTGTTAAAAGCTATAAGAGATGAGTGAATTGACCTCCTTAACTTAATGGGAAAAGGAGATGTTTCCCAACTATAATTTAGTGAAATTTGTGAATTTTTTAAACATATTTCAAGAGGTAAGGCTAGATATAGTAAGAATCCAAGAGATCCAGCCATGTCAAGTGTTAGTAAATCTACAACTGGAACAATGAGTAGAGAAAAAATAGGAAATTTTCTTTATAACTTTAAAACATATATCATTGGGAATCTTAGTGAAAAATTAGATACTCTCAAAATGAAAAACAAGCAAAAAGTTGAGAATGTTGCATTATTTATATTCTGTCCTAGGTGTAGGAAAAAACATGCTCCGAGAGAATGTCCTCTTGATAGTGTAGAAATTTGTGTCATATGTGTTGAAAATCATGATACAAAGGACTGTCCTTTAATCCCTGGGCTTAAATTTGTATTTTAGGATGAACCTAGATCAACCCAAGCTTAATCACGTTGATTCATTGCTAAAAGACCATGGAAATCCCAACAGTTGGGTATGACACAAGGTCTTAATAGTCACTATCAACCATATGCACAACCATAGAATAATAAGATTTCACTTATCCCTTGGAAACATTGGCCACCCCAACCTCAAAACCCATCTTGGGCACAAGGTTGGAAGAATTATTCTGGTAGAAATCCTCAATATCCTCAATTTCAACAACTTTACTCCCCTTATCCACCTCAATACTACCCTCCTCAACAAAACCAACCTCATCAACCTTAATTCCAAGCTCAACCACTAAATCAACCACTTTCATTACCATCCACTCCATTTCCTCATAAATCCAATCAAGTACCTGCTCAATCACTCCCAAACCCAAATAATAAAAATCAACAACCTATCTACAATGTAGAAGGTTAAAAAATTCAAGCTTGTATGATAGCCCCATTAGGTCTAAATGTCCAACATAGATCTGGTAGGGGTTTGCAAATAAGTAACCACCATTTGTCATCCAAAAGTCTAAAAAGGATGAGGTTATTGAAAAAATAAATACTTCTTGGTCAAGAGAAGACTCCTCCAAAGGAATATGTCCCTGCACACTTAGATGATAAACAAATAAACCCAACTTCTACAATTCCTCTAGTAGAACAACCTTTTGTTTCCCTACAAAATCCACCATTTCATGAAAGGCTCAAAATCGATAAGGAAATAAAAGGGAAAATTGTTTTACCAGAATATGATATGCTATATGAATTGAAAAATATTTTCATCACAATTCCTTTACTCCAAGCTATAAAGGGAATACCAATATTTGCAAAAATAATTAAGGAGTTATGCATTAGAAAACTAGGAAGAAAAAAATGTCAAGAAAATCCAATTGGTAGGAAATATTGCAAAGATTATGTTGGGGAAACCAATAATTCAAAAAATATCTAGATCCAGGTAGCCATATTGTAAAAATTTTCATTAATGGTATTGAATTCCAAACACCCTGATTGATTTAGGAGCAACCATCAATATCACGAGCAAACAAATTATGGATCAATTCAAGCTTCCCAATCTTCAATATACCTTGACATTACTACAATTAGAAGATATATATGTTATCAAATTGAATGATATATTAGAATATTTATTTGTCTCTTTGGATTCATTGGAGTATCCTTTTGATTTATGATTTTAACTCCCAAGCATAATTTAGGAGGCATCCATTGATCCTTGGTAGACCCTGGTTAGCTGTAACTGACGTATTCATAAGTTGTATATATGGTGATATGTATATCTCTCATGGCATATGTACTAATATATTCACATTGTATCCACTTGCAAAAACAATAACTAAAATAGAAAGTGAATTTTGGATAGATAATGACAATGAAGACTTTGATGATATTCAACCAGTATTTACTCTTTCACAAATAGACGAGGAATATCAATTAAGAATTTTGATGAACAATAATGATTCTTCTTCATATTGTGAGCAAGATCAAAGTTTTCAAGAATAATGTAATTGAATATTTATCATCTTATCAAGTGGCTTCACATTCCATGGAAAATTTTTGCAATTATTTAGTAAAAATGTTTCCAGGTAAAACATTAAACATCAATAACAACTTGGAAGAATTTTAAAAGAGAAAATTGGTAAAGATGCCACAAAAAATTCATCTTCTTATACATGGGAATACGCTAATATGAAGGGAATTAATCCTAAAACATGTATGCATCATATTTATATCCAAGAAAATACCAAACCAATTAGACAACCTTAGAGAAGGATGAACCCTAATCTGAGAGAAATTATTGAGGAATTACAAAAGCTACTTTATGTGAGTTTGAGTTATCCCATATTAGATAGTCAATGGGTTTCACCTTTGGTGATTTTTCCAAAGAAGAATGGGAAATGGAGAGTGTGCATTAATTATAGGGAATTGAATAAAGCTACTTTGAAAGATCATTTTCCACTACCTTTTATAGATCAAGTACTAGATACTTTAGCAAGGAAAAATTATTTTTCATTTCTTGATGGTTTCAGTGGATATAACCAATTCTAATTGTCACCAGAAGATCAATACAAAATGATCTTTAGATGCCCATGGGGTAAATATGCCTATAGGGTAAGCCCTTTTGGGTTATGTAATGAACCTACAACATTTCAAAGAGAAGTCTTAGGTATCTTTTCTGATATAATTCATGATTTTGTGGAAGTTTACATGGATGATTTTATTGTCTCTGGAAATACTTTTGAAGAAGCTCTTGAAAAATTAGAAAAAGTTCTCATTAGGTGTATAGAAGAAAATATTTCATTAACTCATGAGAAATGTTTCATGATGTTTAGTGAGGGAATTGTTTTAGGCCATCATATTTCAAGTGATGAAATTAAAGTGGATACATCAAAGGTAGAATTAATTTCTAAAATTTCAATTCCTACTTGTCAAAAAAATGTTAGCCTATTAGAGGAATTTTGAGGTCTAAAACGGGCCTCCTAAGAAAAATGTACAACCAAAATAAACTTTATAAGAACCAATATTCAAGATGTTGATGTCAACCATGGGGGATGATTCACTATTTTTCAACTCATATTTTCAACTCATCTCCCTAATGTTTTACTCAAATTTCGAGCGGGAGCACTCGTTGGATGAAATTTAGTTCCTCATCCAATGATTACCCATGTTGCATACTTTCGATGGACCTTGCTACACAAAAATTGAGAAATACATAAAAATAAAAAATGTGATTGCAATCACAATTTTCATGCATTTCTCATTTTTCGTGTAAAAGGGACCATTGAAAGTATGGAACATGGATACTACTTGGATGAGGAATAAAATTATATCCAACGAGTGTTTCTACTCGAAATTTGAGCCAAACCATAGGAGGATAAACTGAAAATACGAGTTGAAAAAAAAAATAGTTTTTTTCTTTTTTTCCTCTAAAATTGATGATGTAATTCTAATCTTATTTTTATTATGTTTCTATGTTTATTTTTCTATAATTTCCTTAGGAGACCCATTTTAGACGACGCTTAAAAATTTCCCCTTAGTGATTTTTTTCTTTGGTTTTACAGGTTATTAATAGGAGATTCATTAGAAAAAACAAACTTCCACAAAAAATGCCTCCCCACTTTTTAAGATTTTTACAAAAGATTTGATTTTTGAATATTGAAATTTTGATTTTATGCGGCTAAAACATCTTTGAGTCATTGAAAAGCACAATTTAAAGGGGGACCCTAATTAGTTCTCTTCCTTTTCATTATTTCAACTGATGGCTTTTCAGAACAAACTTTAGGGGGAGTTGCATTGCTTGGGCAAAGGGATTCTCTCCTTATGTTATTTATTACACAAGCAAAAATTTGACTCCTACAAAGTAAAATTATACTGTAATAGAAAAGGAATTTTTAGTTGTTGTGCATGCCATTAACAAGTTTCGACATTATATCACTGGCTAGGAAAATTTCATTCATACTAATTATTCTTCTATTAGATATTTAATGAATAAACCAATTACTAATGGCAGGATGACAAAATGGTTGTTATTGTTGTAGGAATTCAATATTTCTTTTCTTGATAGACTAGGAAAAGAAAACATAGTTGTTGATTCCTTTCTAGAATGTAGAATGATAATAATGATGTTCCTGTAAAAGATATTTTTCCTGACAAATATATTTTTGCAGTATCTATTAAAACTCCTTGGTTTGCATATATTGCTAACTATTTGGCTACAAGAAATATACCCCCTCAGTTATCAGCTAAACAGAAGCATAGATTTATCAAATCCAGTGCACCTTACTCTTGGATAGAAGGAGAATTATATAGAACTCGACTTGGCTTAATCATCTGAAGATGCATTTGAGAAGATGCAGTACCAGAAACATTGAAAGCTTGTCATGAGGAACCATTTGGAGGATACATTGCTAATAGAAGAACTGCTTACCAAGTCCTTTTGGGATATTATTGGCCTTATATTTTTAAAGATACTAAGGAATATGTCAAGAGATGTGATAGCTTCCATAGAATGGGAAATCCTATTCCATCAGATGAGATGCCTTTAGAACCATAGGTACTTGTAGAGCCTTTTGAAAACTGGGCTCTATATTTCCTTGGTCAAATCAATCCTCCATCTAAACATAGATGGTATATATGTGTTTGTATAGATTATGTTACACAATGGGTATAAGCTAAACCACTTTGTTTTGCAACTGGAAATGTTGTATTTACATTTATTTTTGAGGGTATTTTTACTCGTTTTGGTGTCCCAAGGGAAATTGTGATAGATCAAGGCACTCAATTCACATCCAAGTTGGTGCAGAAAATAATGGAGGAATATAAAATTAAACATTAGAAGTCTACTCCATATCATCCATAAACCAATGGGAAAGTGGAATCCACCAATAAGGTACTTGAAGAAATTACAACCAAGACAATGCATTTGCATAGAAGAGACTGGGAATAAAGGGCTTCTAGAGGCACTATGGGCATACTGTACCACATGGAGAAATACAACTGGACATATTCCTTATGAGCTTGTCTATGGGAAGCACGTTTTTCTTCCAATTGAGTTCCAAGTGGAGAATTTTAGAACAATATAAAAATTGGGTCTTGATCTCTTTGCAGCTCAAAGACAAAGGTTAGCACAATTGAAGGAGCTAGATGAGATTTGAGAAGATGTTATCCTAAGAACCATCATAGTTTATCCAAAAGTATCAAGATGGAATGACAAATTCATCAAAGCTAAAAGGTTCAAGTCAGGTGGTTGGGCTCTTCTTTTTTACTCTAAATTCAAATATTTTCAAGGAAAATTTCAGACTCACTGGCCTGGTCTTTATGAGATAGATATTCTCTTTGATAATGGAAAAACTAGAATAAAAACCATTGATGAAGAAAAAGTTACCTTCCTTGTTAATGATCATATATTAAGATTATATCATAAACCCTTAACAAGAGAAGAATATGTCAAATATTTGCAAGATAATCTTGATTTCAAGTTGGTTGAGAAAGGAAATTTTTCTCCTCATCCTCCAACCAAATTGTTAATTTTCTTTTATATATATTATATCTATATGAAAAACCAAACATTGTTGGCATGTAACAAAAAAATTAACTAAAACCAAGAATTCTTGGCGATTTAGATTTTCACATTCCTTGTTTTTTCCCATCTTGTTGCCCTTTTTTTTAATAAATTTGTAGTCTAAAAGAACACTTCGAGGCCTATTTTCTTCTGAAAGGTTTCATCAAGAACAACAACAAAAAATCCTCTCCATCACAACAAAAAAAATTTAAAAAGAACAGCTACTGAATTAGTGACATTCTGCAACCAACTTCAAATTTTGTAGCCCAAATCAACCTACATTGAATGAAGCCTCTAGAACTTGCAGCAAAGGAAAATATATCAAATTTTAAAGAGGTATGTGCTAAGGTATATAAATAGGATGTTAGATTATATTTCATTTAAGAGCATTAGAATTTTAAACTTATCAAATGATCAATATACATATGTTATAAAAATTGGGAAAATCCTAGACCTTGTAACACCCCTTACCATTATACCTCTATAATAATACCCGTGAAAACCTTACACTGTCATCATATATCAAGCTGTCACATCAAAATCTCTCCAAAATCACCTATATTCTAACGATCCTATAGAAATGGATCTAAGGATCATGGCAATCATTCACATGAAAGGATAAGTTTAATTATGAATCAAACACTAGCACGAGAAATCTATTTCACCCTCACTTGACATCCTCAAACCATCCAACCTTATCAACCATATTTCCATTTACCTCTGCCACCCTTATCAAAGGGAAACAATCTAGGATCAAAATTTCTCCCCCGCCATGGGTGTCATTATTAGATCAGAACCCAATGACGTAAAATTCCTTCAGGAATATCCATGAGTCAAAAATCAATTGCAACATGTCGGTTGGCTTAATTCATTTGAGAAATTTGATGGGAATGAGACTAAGGTTACAAAATCATTTGCGCAAGCTTTTGATATAGTAGATGTGGAGATTGGTGACGTTAAGCTCATACTCACATATTCCATAGCAGTAGAAGTAACAAACTTACCTAGGAACAGAGAGATTTGGTTCAAAAATAGGAAACTCAAAGAAAAGGGGTGGACAACCTTCCTTCGAGACCTAGGTATGGATACTTTTATTTTCAAAAAGGAGATACCAGTGATTGCATTGAATACTAAATGGAAGAATTTATTGCTATTCATTCAAAAATTCTTAACTTGTGAGGGGAGATATGGCACCATGTTTTTCTACCATGTTCGTTTCTTAATACACTTCATTGATGGAAAGGAATTAAATTTACCATACTTCCTACTTTGTAGTCTGAAGAAAATGGATTCTAGTGTACAAGGAGAGTCTAAAAAACTCGACAGTGCCATATAGTACCATGGATTAATTAAAATTCTCATATAAGCACATCTGAAGGCCAGAGGAGAGTCATTTCGTAGAATCTCAGGAGGAAGAAATGGTTACAAAAACTAGAAGAATTTGACACAAAATAGTCTTAAACCCTAACCTTGAACCCATTAATGAAGAAAAGGGTTTGATTGTTAATGAAGCAGAGAAAACATAAATTTCACCAGAGGTACTTGAATATGACACTCCTCTTTGTCAGTTCTTGGATAATATTAGACAGAGAAATGAAAAAGAAGATGTTAAAAGGAAGAAAGGCAACACAAGTGTTAAGCAGTTTGAAGAAGAAAAATAAGAAAAACTAGTGGATAAGGAACAAAGGAAAACAAGCACAAGAAAAAGAATCTAAAAGAAAGAGGAGCCATAAGTAAAACTAAGAAGGAGAAAACTAATTTGTAAGTGTTTAAGCATACATTCGCTGAAGATAGTTGACCTCGAGGAAGGAGATCATATCATGAGTGAAGAAGCTAGAGCATCACCACTTTATCAGACTCCAAGTCCAACTAGGAAGACACCTGAAATTGATCTAGCCCAACAAAAGATCTATGATTATGTGGATCACTGAGAGAAAAAATAGCACAACGAAAGGTAATTTCCCCCCTCCAAAATGAATATGAAGTATATATTATATATATATATATATAATATATATATATATATATATATATATATATATATATATATATATATATATATATATCTATTATATATATTATATATATATATATATATATATAGTTAGAATATTGAACATCCATCTCAAATAAGAGAACGAGGCAATAAAAGTATAGAATGAAATCCTAAGGAGTCAAAACGATAACATACTTTTGCATTTGTGCCACTAGTATAAGAGGAAAAAGAAACTTAAGGCTAATAAGAAGTTCCTTAGAAACAAAATCAGAGGGTTGTAGAGCAATATTTTAATGAAGAAACCAAGAGTAGAATTCAATGTTAAGAAGCAAAAAGAAGGCACTAGCTAGGATGTCTTGGTCCAAGCTTCAGAGATAGTACAATTAGTGAAAGACATGGAAAATTTTGAAGTTTTGATGCATGAGGACATGCAAAACCATCAGTGTGGGGGAATGTTGAAGTCCAAAAGTGGCTTCTTTTTTATAACCTTTTTTTCTCTCCTTTCCATATTTTTCATGATAGTTTTTCTAAATTTTCAAGTTGAAAGGTCACCTTAGATATGCTCATACATCATAAAAGGTGTCAATCATTCATGGTTTATAATCTATTGTTTATTTATGAAATTTAATCAAAACATTTCTATAACTACTGAATCAAACTCATTCTACAACTAACCAAAGATTCTGCAGCTACATCCATGGTTAGACAGGTTCTAGTGCACTTGAGAAGGAATAAATGATATAGGTAGATGGAAAATGATGGACATATTGACATCCACTTATCATAGCGATATGGAAATTCGCCCAGTTTGAGAGATCTAATGCTCAAACTAAAAGTCAACTCTGGTTATAATACTCCACTATGCGCATGACTTGAAGGAGGATCATGGCATTATCAAGCAAGCACATAATAAGATGAGAAGAATTTGGAGTTGATATGTAAAATCAAAATCTTCTCATGATGTTCTCTTTCAGTGGAAAATCATGAGACTAAATACTCCAATTTCAATTTAATTTCTTAGTTGTCAAAATAGAAAATTGCTTTTTGGCGTATGAATCTTAAGATGGTTGTTTAGTAGAGGATTATAAAAGGCTCTAAGGTGAAGCAATAGACATAATTACTCTTTTTAAATTTGTAATAATTTTCTATTGAAGACTTTGGCATTTAATACAAATTACTTTGCTCCTTTGATCAATGTGTATTTGAATAGTTAGATAGTTGATTTCATGCTTGCACTCAATAGGGGGGCCCCTGGAGAGCTGTAAGATTAGTTTAGTCTCTGGTTATGTTAATATTAACTTATTTTCATGAATAGCCTCTTCTTAATCACAGATAGTTAATTCTTTGATATGTGTTTATTTTATTGGTTTCCAATTACCCAATATCTAGCTATATGGTTAAGGCGTGAATAGGTCAAGAAAGAATAAGTAAAAATATTCTTGTAAACGAACCTAAAAGAACCACTTTGTATCATTCCAAAGAATCCTAATCCATCCATCCTCACTTCTACCCATGCAATCCTAATAGAGGATTATCAAGTGGTGAATGTTTACAAATAAAGGAAGGTATATTCCATCCTCCACTTTGAGGATACCTTCAAACTATTGGGAGAATAATGTTCGTAGTAATTCCAGAGGAAATGGAAAACATTTCCCTACAACATGAAGATCAAGGAATTTCATTTTGCTGATAGGTTGCAAGTCACATTGGCAAAAAACACTTTATAAAAAGAGGTATTCAACGACTTGATACCCAATGGATTGGACTCAAATTTAATCCTCTTTTTCTTCTAGGACTAGTTGGCATTATGACTCAGATTTGACACTATGACACATGTGTTGTCCTTAATGGCAACTCACTCAGATGACAGATCACAGTTCAGCAAGTTAACAACTCATAGCTACAAATCAGACTTCACAGAATGAGGAAATAGAAGTATACGCAGGTTCACCTTGAAAAATTAGCATATACACGCAGGTTAACAGACCAAAATAAGCGTATACGTACACACACACTTTCACAAAATGAAAGGTGTGTATATCTTGGAAAACTAAGTTTTGGTCCAAGGTATTTGGTCCATGGTATTTTGATCCATGGTATTGGTCCAAGATATATGGTCTGAGGTATTGACCCTAAGTATTTGGTCCAAGGTATTGGTCCTAAGTGGTTTTGGTCCATGGTATTGAGTAAGGCCTAAGACTATAAAAGGATTAGAAGATCATTAGGCAAAGTAACTCAAGTATTGAATATCTGATGAAGAGCAAGATCTAGTGTACAAGTTCTTGGGTTATGGTGCATAGCTGGATCTAAACCAAGGATGAGCCTTAGCACTTGATGAAGGAGAAGATCTAATGATGGGTCAAGATCTTAAGGCTTGAAGTGAAGTATCTTTAAGTGGTTTGACTGTTTATTTGAATAACTGGTGCATGTTGTAGTCTGTAAATATGATGATCTAGGTATAACTGAAGTCTGGAATTGTTGTAATGTTTAAATCATCTTTTATAGATTTGTACGCAGGTTCACCTTATAAAAGGCGCACATACACACTGGTTCTGCATTTCAAAACAATGTATACATCTTAAATTTGATTTGTGGATCTGTACGCAGGTTAGCCTTGAGAAAAGAGTGTATGCACGTAGGTTCGACACATGGAAGTATTGTATACCCTATAAAACATGTTTTAGTTGCTTCTATTTGTTGTTGCAGTGTTCTGGGTTCTGGCTTCGTTTCTGGTTACTGTATTCTGGTTACAACATTCTGAAAGATTAGATTGAAGGGTTGTCAAAGTGATTGATTGATTCAGTTTTGGTTGGTGCAAAGGAGATTGGTAGATGCAGATATATTTGATGATTGAATGATGTTATTGATGCATCCAGTCTAAAAATTTATGAAACGTGGTCCCTGGAAGAAAAGAGAAGGTTGTAGCCTTTTGTAGGCTGGCACCTATGTACTAGTAAACATATCAGCTAGTACAAGAGCTAGGGGGTTGTAGCTCCCTTCCAGGAGAAGCTAGCGAATGAGAGAAGGTTGTAGCCTTCTACAGGTAGAAGCTTGTATACTAGTATAAGTCTGCACCAGTACAAAAATTGTAAAAAGAAGTTTCTTATTATTAAAAAGAAGATAGAGACGATTGCAGCAGGTGGTTTTCCCCACATTAGGTTTCCACCTTATATCTTGTGTTCATGTGTGTGATTGTCTATTTTGTTTTTACTGCACCTGTTTACTATTTATATGGTTCTGATGCACTGATTAAATATCAACATATGATGAATTAACTAAATCATATGTTTACATAATATACGCTAGTTTCCTTAAAGACAATTGCAGATACATGCAAGTTCCATTAAATGAAGTAGCGTATATGAATCTAATTATGGGAATGAAAAAATATTGACTTGCTAATACTGATTCAGACCCCCCCGCCCTCTCACTATTATTTCCAACAATTGGTATCAAAGCAGGTCCTTCAGAAGAAGCTTGATCACTTGAAGGAAGATCCATCATCATGAGTAATCAAGAAAGAGAGGGATCCATCAGACCACCAATCTTTGATGGAAGCAACTTCGTTTATTGGAAGGTAAGAACCACAACTTATATTTAATCTCTTGGAATAGATGTCTGGGAAGTCATGGAAGGAGGACGTACATTTCCATCAGCAATTCCTATAGATGCAGCAGGTAAAAAGCAATATGAAGCCAATGCCAAGGCTGTCAATACATTATTGGGAAGTCTGTCACAATCAAAATTTGTCAAAGTTATGCAGCTCAAATCTGCCAAAGAAATTAGGGACAAAATCGTTCTAAGCTATGAAGGAGACTCTCAGGTAAAACGTGCAAAACTGCAAACTCTTAGAATTCAATATGAAACTTTCAAAATTCACAATGATGAAAGTATAGCTAGTTACTTCTTACATATAGATGAGATTGTTAACTGCATGAAGAATTTGGGTGAAGAGATAAAATAACTTACTTTATTTGAAAATGTTTTAAGATCCTTGTCTACTAAGTTTGAATCAAAAGTATCTGCCATAGAAGAAAAATAGGTTCTTCAGACTATTACTATGACATAGCTGCACGAAATTTTAACTGCTTTCGAGATGAGAAAAGGAGGTCCATCAAATATGAGAGAAACCACATTTAAAGCTTCAGTAAAAGAATAAATTAATGAATCAGGACATATTTCAGAAGGAGAAGAAGAAGGAAACTTTGTCAAGAACCTTCAACGGGGTTCCGGAAGATTCAGAGGTAAACTACCTTTCAAATGTTTTGCTTGTGGAAGAGTCCATCATTATGCTGCCAAATGTCCTCATAAAGATAAGTTTGATAAAGGTAAGGAATCTGAAAAATGGAATAGAAAACAAAGTGTAAGTAAAAAGATCTATTATACTCATGAAGATAGTGATGGTTTATCAAATAATGTTGAAGATGAAAATAGCAATGACTATAGACTTCTGATGGCTTATGAAGATGATGATTTTTTAGATGCTTTAGATGAAGATGACCTTTATGAAGAAATCTCTAAACTCAAAATCTGTTTAGAAGAAAAAAGTATGATTTTAGATACCTTGACATTCCAACTTGCTGAAAGAGAAAAACACAATGAAAAGCTAGAATGTGAAAATGTGAGTCTAAGAAAGGATCTTGAGAAAACAAAATCTCTCAATCTTAGATTTGCTAAAGGATCGGATACCTTAAATCAATGTATCAAAGTGTAGTGCTCTTCTCTGATAAAGACAGGCCTTGGATACATTGAAGAAACATCTCAATCACATAAGCCATCAACCTCCACTAAAAGCTATCGTGATGCAGCAAAGAGTAGTGAACAGTTTAACAATCATCAGCAAAGGCATAAAGCAAATCACCAGGTGAATCAGGATCAATTTACTTCAAGGATGAATAGAGGCCACAATCAACCTCAGCTAAATCGCACTCAATTTTCTTCAAAGAATATCAATCAATAGGTCAGTAGAAGGAACTTAAACTACAATCATCAGGTTAGTAGATTCAATAATAGAAGGAACTTTTTTAATGGTCAATGTTTCTCATGTCATAATTTTGGACACAAAGCTGCTCAATGTGTTGCTTACAAAACTATCATGACTAGAGAAGCACGACATAAAAGAAATGTGACAGGGATGAAGAAAAGTTCCTATAATAGATTTTCTCTTCTTGAAAATGAAATGGAATGCTCAATCTATAACAAATTTGGCCATGAAGAATCTGAATGTAGGAGTAAATTTTGGCAAATAGCTCAAAAGGAGCAAACTCCATTAAAACCCAAAATATGGAGAAAGAAAGAACTGCAAACAAAAAGATGTGGTATAGCCTTGTATGCAGAAGGACAAGAAAACCAGTGGTACATCGATAGTGGATGCTCAAAACACATGATAGGTGACAGAGAAAAACTACACTCATATAATGCCTTAGAAAAGGAAAAGAGTGTCTCATTTGGAAACGTCACTCCTGCTATCATAAAAGGTAAAGGCTCTGTTTTCTTGAAAGAAAAAGTTAAAGCTGGGAATGTTATGTATGTTGATGGCTTTAAGAATAATCTGTCGAGTGTGAGTCAAATGTGTGATCAAGGAAATGAAGTAGTGTTTCGATCTAATTGATGTGTTGTTCATGAGCTTAATGCAGGAGAAACCGTGATTAAAGGGACAAGAACTCCAAACAAAAACAATGGTATCTAAGAAAAAATTATGAACACTAGCTATGGAAGAAAAGATTGGGGCATCTAAGTTTTTCTCAAATAAGAAAAGCATGCAGATTCTAGGCTGTTCATGATCTCATTGATATCAACATGCCAGAAAATACAATATGCAAATCATGTCAATTTGGTAAGCAAACCAGATCGCACTTCCCTGAAAAGGAAGGATCAACTAGTAAGCCTCTTGAACTTGTTCATACTGATTTATGTGGACCATCAAGGAAAAAGTCACCTCGTGGAGAAGAATACTTATATTGTTCGTTGATGATTTTTCTAGAATGCGTTGGATAGGACTTCTAAAGCATAAAGATGAAGCATTCGAAAAGTTCAAAGCCTTCAAAGCTTTGGTTGAAAATGAATCAGATAAAAAAATCAAATACCTTAGATCTGATCGAGGAGGGGAATTTACTTCGGATGAATTCTTTGACTTTGTGAAGAACATGGAATAAAAAGGAAATTCTCCATCGTAAGGACTCTTCAGCAAAATGGAGTGGTAGAAAGGATGAACAAAATTGTTCAACAAATGGCTCATTCTATGCTAGATGAATCTGGAACTCCTGCAACCTTCTGGGGTGAAGTTGCATTCACTGTCTTCACTATTATCAACCAAGCAAATGTTTGGGTAAACAACACTCAAACTCCACATGAACTCTGGTATGCTAGGACTCCTACTGTAAAATACTTCAAAGTTTTTGTAAGCAAATGTTACATCAAAAGGACTGATGAAAAACTTGGTAAGTTTGAACCTAGAGTAGATGAAGGTATTCCCCTTGGTTACTCTTCCCGAAGTAAAGGATATAAATTTTATAATAAAATACTTGGGAAAATTATTGAAAGTATTGATGTTGTGGTTGATGAAGCATGCAAAAATCCAAAATAAATAAAAACAGAAGATTATGAAGAAGATGAGGATTATCCTTCCACATCAAATCACACTAATTCTAAAGAAGAAACCAATGAAGCACTAGAAGAAGAGATAACGGTAGAAGAAAAGACTTCGTCTAGGTATGTTCAGAAAAATCATCCAGAGACTCAAATTCTGGGACAAAAAGAGGCAGGTGTGCAGTCAAGAAGAACTATTACAGAAGCTTCAAGCTATATAGCATTGTTATCCTCCGCCGAACCTCAAAATGTAAATGAATCATACAAAGATGAATGTGGGTTAAAGCCATGAATGAAGAAATTGAGAAAATTGAAAAGAATAATACTTGGGAATTAGTTCCTATACCTCATGATAAGAATATCATAGGAACTAAATGGATATTAAAAAACAAGCTGGATGAAAATGGAGAAGTTATTAGAAACAAGGCCAGACTTGTTTGTAAAGTATATGCTCAACAAGAAGGTATAGGTTTTGAAGAAACTTTTGCACCTGTTGTTAGGCTTGAAGCCATAAGAATGTTCCTTGCTCTTTCTAGTTGTCAAAAATTCAAAGTATACCAAATGGATGTAAATTCTGCCTTTCTTAATGGAGACTTAGAAGAAGAAATCTATATTGAGCAACCAGATGGATTCATTCTTGGAAATGATGCAAAACTTGTATGCAGACTCAAAAAGGTTCTTTATGGTCTAAAAGAAGCTCCAAGGGCCTGGTATTACCGTCTTGACAAATATCTCCATCAACAAGGTTTTTCAAAGGGATCAACTCATACCAATCTATATAAAAATATTGACAACAATAAATTGCTAATACTTGTTGTGTATGTTGATGTTATCATTTTGGGAAGCAATGAAGAAGCCATGAGTCAGAATTTTGCTTCGGTAATGCAACAAGAATTTGAAATGTCCCTGCATGGTGAGCTTACATATTTTCTTGGTCTACAAGTTCAACAAAATAAACATGGTATTTTTCTGTCACAAACCAAATATCTCAAACAGATCTTGAAAAAATAGGGCATGGAAGATTCTAAACCAATATGTACCCCAATGGTAACAAGATGCAGTCTTAGCTCAAATGATGAATCAGGAGCAGTACATCAACCAACTTACAGATCCATGATTAGCAGTCTGATTTATCTAACAGGTACCTGACCAAACATCATGCATGTAGTAGGAATAGTTAGAATATTTCAAGCAAATCCAAAGGAATCACACCTTCAAGCAATCAAAAGGATTTTCAAATATCTTCAAGGGACACAGAATTTTGGTTTATGGTATCCTAGAGATACAGATCTTACACTTCATGCATATACAGATGCAGATTGGGCAGGTAGCATTGATGACAGAAAAAGAACTAGTGGTGATGCATTCTATATGGGTTCCAGATTAGTGTCTTGGTTCAGAAAGAAACAAAGTTCAACTGCATTATCTACAGCTAAAGCAGAATATGTGGCTGTTGTATCTTTCTGCACACAAATCCTTTGTATGATGCAAACATTGCAAGACATTCAGATCACATGTACTCCACCCATCTCCATTCTATGTGATAATACAAGTGCCATCAGTATTTCAAAGAATCTAGTCATGCATTCCAAGACCATGCACATACCCATCAAATATCATTTTCTATGTGAATAGGTGCTTGAACAAAAGGTCAAATTGGAGTATGTTCCCTCCAAAGAATAGGTTGCTGATATATTCACCAACCCACTGCCCAGAGAGACATCTGAATATCTCAGGCAGAAGCTGGGAGTAGTTGATGCATCATTCTGCTGTTAAAACCTACCTGTTTTAGAGAAAGGTGGTTATACATGAGTTTCATGAAGCGTAGTCGCATACATATGTCGG
This sequence comes from Pinus taeda, assembly GCA_000404065.3. Classification (NCBI taxonomy): domain Eukaryota; kingdom Viridiplantae; phylum Streptophyta; class Pinopsida; order Pinales; family Pinaceae; genus Pinus; species Pinus taeda. The sequence goes on along the minus strand of APFE030078226.1, from coordinate 17,540 downwards.
TTTCTATGGATACAGTCGCATATATGTTGGTTTGAGGAAAAGAAGTGGTCCAGACTCAGGAAGAAAGCAGTCTAATATGGTTCAATGAATTATTTGCTCTGCTTGATGATGGTTACAGTCGTGGATGACATGTGGAAATATGTTGGCTCTTATAAGTTGCGGATAACTTGATGTATATCTGTTTGATGATGATGCCTTGATAACTCTTCTATTATATGAAATGATCAGATCTGATAGTGATCATCTGGAACAGGTTCAGGGGGAGAATATGCTTCTAATAATTCATTGTTGGCATTATCTTAGAAGATATTGGTACAGATTCACACAATTGTTTTTGATTCAGGAGGAACAGGTTCAGGGGGAGAACATGGTTGCTGGATTGGATGCTAATTGACAAATGTTGCTAATGATAGTTGCTGATGACTATCATGGTCTTGGCCTTTGTTATATATGTCATGTATATCTTTTTATGAAAAGTTCATGAAACAACCGATGTTGTTACCCCACTATGCATGGGATGGATGATGTAATGTTTTTGTTTTGACATGTATAAACAAAATATCCCCACTTGGTTGGGAGATGGATGTATTTATGAGTCATTGGTGATAGGAAGGTCATTTATTATGTATGTATAGAGTCATGTTCTTCTTTTAGAACATCTTTTTGTAGACCTTGCTTATATTCAGGGGAGCATGGACTCGTTCATGAAGCTCAATCAACACACTTCAACATATCAGAGAATTCAGCATCTACTCAGGGGGAGCATGACCTTTTGCCCTTGATGACAAAGGGGGAGAGTGACTTGGGGTTTCCATCAAGTCCAAAGGGGGAGATTGTTGGCATTATGGCTTAGATTTGGCACTATGACACAACTGTTGTCCTTGATGGCAACTCACTTAGATGACAGATCACAGTTTAGTAGGTTAACAACTCAGAGCTATAGATCAGACTTCACAGAATGAGGAAAGAGAAGTATACACTGGTTCACCTTGAAAAAGTAGCGTATACACGTGGGTTAATAGACCAAAAGAAGCATATACGTACACAAGCACTTTCACAAAATGAAAGGTGCGTATATCTTGGAAAACTAAGTTTTGGTCCAAGGTATTTGGTTCATAGTATTCTAATCCATGGTATTGGTCCAAATATATGGTCTGAGGTATTTACCCTAAGTATTTGGTCCAAGGTATTGGTCCTAAGTGGTTTTGGTCCATGGTATTGAGTAAGGCCTAAGACTATAAAAGGATGAGAAGATCATTAGGCAAAGTAACTCAAGTATTGAATATCTGATGAAGACCGAGATCTAGTCTACAGGTTATTGGGTTATGGTGCATAGTTGGATCTGAACCAAGGATGAACCTTAGCGCTTGATGAAGGAGAAGATCTAATGATGGGTAAATATCTTAAGGCTTGAAGTGAAGTATCTTTAAGTGGTTTGATCATTTATCTAAATAACTGGCGCATGTTGTAGTTTGTAAATATGATGATCTGGGTATAACTGAAGTCTAGAATTGTTGCAATGTTTAAATCATCATTTACAGATATGTATGCAGGTTCACTTTAAAAAAGGTGCATATACACGCTGGTTTTGCATTTCAGAACAACGTATAAATCTTAAATTTGATTTGCAAATTTGTATGCAGGTTAGCCTTGAGAAAATAGCATATGCATGTAGGTTTGACACATGGAAGTAGCGTATACCCTATAAAATATGTTTTAGCTATTTTTGTTTGATGTTGCAGTGTTCTGGCTTCTGGTTACTCTGTTTTGATTACAACATTATGAAAGATCAGATTGAAGGGTTGTCAAAGTTATTGATTGATCCAATTGTGGTTGGTGCAAAGGATATTTGTTGATGTAGATATATTTGATGATTGAATGATGTTATTGATGGATTTAGTCTGAAAATTTATGAAACATGGTCCCTGGAAGAAAAGAGAAGGTTGTAGCCTTCTGTAGGCTGGAACCTACTTACTAGTAAACATATCAGCTAGTACAAGAGCTAGGGGGTTGTAGCTCTGTTGGGTCCCTATAATACTAGTGATTACCCCATTACTATTGTAGTTGTACCCCTTATTAATATTGTTGTGCCCCTATTGCCCCCATATTGTTATTACTGTGCCCATAGAATCCCTCTATTGTTATTTTTGTGGCTTTATATTATTATTGTTAGGTTGGCTCAATTATATTGTGACTCCTTAGACTCCTATATATAGAAAGGAGGTTTTGTCATTTGTATCATCCAAGAATTGTTCATTTATGTAATGTAAAGGAGGTTGCCCCCTCGAAGAGGCTATATTCTAAGGCGTTGATCTATATTTTCTATCTTTTCTTGAACTGGTTTCATAACATTTGGTATCAGAGCTTTGGATTCTAGGGTTTTACTGCTCCAAACAGGCCATCGTGGCATTTTCGCTATAACTTTTTTTCTGCGACGTTTCAGAGGTAAAGAAAAAAAAACCCATTTGAGAAGACATCGCGCTGAATCTCGAGTCCGAATTTCAGAGCTTTTTGCGCTATATTTGCAGAGATATGATTTGAGGAAGTTGGTCTTTTTGGAAACTCCTGAATCACATTCCAAACAGGCGACCTGGGGAAAATCGTCATAACTTTTTCTTTGAGCATTGGATTGAAATTTCGTAAGAAGGTACATAAATAGGACATACTGTAGTTTCTTGTATATCGTTTTTAGATCCAAAAGACGAAACAGGGACTCGTGGCACATCGTACAAGTTTGCCCTACTGAACTAGTCCATAATCAGGTCACTGTGGGAGATTTCGCATAACTCTTCCTTGGAGAATCCAATTTGGATCAGACTAGTGGCATTGGAAAGAGGACACAAAGGGATACTACAGATCAAAATTTCAGAACTGGATGATTTGAATGTACACAGATACATCAGAGGCAATATCGAGCTCCTACAAAGTGAAAAAAGGTGTGTAGATTCTTTTAAATTTTTGCTTAAGCTTGGTTTGAAATTTATTTTCAAGGAATTCAAAGGGCATAGTAGAGAATTATTATCGGTAACTGATGCCTCGAGGAAATAAAATGCAAACGCCTAGTAAGGAACCTGAAATCTCTAGCATGACTCATGAAGAAGAGGAAGAAATGATACATGATATATCAAAATTACAAGACCAAGTGCAAAAAATCTAAGCCTCACAAAAGCTAACAGAAGCTAAGATTAATGGCATGGAATCTAAGATTAAGGGCGTGGAAGCTAATATGGATGATTGGAAGACAAATTTGAAGATAGATATGGATGATTTGAAGACAGACATGGAAGAATTGAAGATAGATTTGAACACAAACTTGAAGACAAGCATGACAGATATGAAGACAAATTTGACAAATTTTCTACAAGAAGTACTTACTAATGGTGAAAAGGTAGTAAAGGAAACTCATGATGCGAACAAAAGAAATGTTAGTCATGATTCCATAGACTCTAATGTGGGATCGAAGACCCATTATATTCCAAATATCGATATGAGGAAGTTTGATGGCAATGATCCTGCAACATGGATATTACAGATGGAGCAATTTTTCGATCTCAATAATGTGCAAAACAAACAAAAGATACGTATGGCAACTTTATATTTGGAACTAAATCAGTTTGTATGGTATCAATGGCTTTGCTCTCGTAAACAATTTATCACTTGGGCAATTTTTACAGAAGAATTGATGGCACATTATGAGGATACAAAAAGCAACACTTTTTTTAGCCCATTGATAAGTCTCAAACAAAAGGGTTCAATAATGGAGCACATTGAGGAGTTCCAAAAATTGAACATAAGGGTAAAAGATATTCCAGAGGAGCATAGGATTGATGTGTTCATAGGGTCTTTAAAGGATAATATCCCACATGATGTTCACCTTTGGGAACCTGATTCATTAGAGAAGGCATTCAGGTTAGCAAGAAAAATGGAAAGCAAAATTATGGCAACGAGAAGCATACCACTCACAATATAAAGATGGAAGTGTTGTTTCCCCTAGCCTTCTACAACCTATAAGGTTGACACCCACAACAATTGGAAGAAAAAAGAGCAAAAGGGCTTTGTTACAGTTGTGATAGCAAATACACTAAAGGTCATAAGTGTGCTGAGAAGAAATTATTCTACATAGATTGTGAAGAGGAAGAAGAAAAGGAGCAAGAAAGGTCAAAAGAAGAGGATATACTCCAGGAACAAAGCCTAGATGAATAAAAAATGAATCCAACCATATCTTGTAATGCATTGGCGGGAATTACCACTCCTCAAACCATCAAGATAGAAGGACAAATCAAGAAGAAAAAGGTAATAGTGTTGATTGATTCAGGAAGTACCCACAATTTTATTCATTGTAAGGTAGCAAAGAATTGAATTGCTTCTTATATCCAGCACCAGAGTGTCAAGTGATGGTTGCAAATGGAGGAACAATAAATTTCTCTGGAAAGTGCCATAATATCAAGCTATCCATGGGAGAATATGTATTGGCTAGCCCAATGCTTTCCATTCCAGTGGGAGGTGTTGATGTTGTATCAGGAGTCCAATGGATACAATCCTTGGGTACAATAGCTCATTTTCAAGAACTTTGCATGAAATTTTCTGCGGAAGGAAAGGAAGTTGAATTAAGGGGTATTGCAGGGAAACTGGGAAAGATAATCAGCTCTAACGGTATGACAAAGATTCTAAAAAGGAGCAAAGAGGTGTAATTGCACAATTATGTTCGCTAGATGTTTCCACATCGAAATCATCTATTTCTCTAGATCTCCAAAAAGTCCTAGAAAATCATTCCAAGGTATTTGAGACTCCCAAAGGTCTCCCACCTGTGCTTGATCATGATCATGCTATTCATCTAATTCCAGGAAGTGTTCCTCCAAACATCAGGCCATACCGATATCCCTATGTCCAAAAGAGTGAAATTGAACGTATGGTTGTAGAAACGCTAGAGGCTAGTATAATTCAACCGAGTCAAAGTTCTTTCTCTGCTCCAGCAGTATTGGTGCACAAGAAGGATGGATCATGGCACATGTGTCTGGATTATAGGGAGCTCAACAAGCTCACTATTAAAGATAAGTTTCCCACTCCTGTCATTGATGAATTACTGGATGAATTGCATGGACCAATTTACTTCACCAAATTGGATCTTCGTTCAGGATATCATCAAATCAGAATGAAGACTGAAGACATTCGCAAACAACATTTAGAACTCATGAGGGTCATTATGAATTTTTTGTCATGCCTTTTGGCCTTACCAATGCACCTTCAACATTTCAAGGTGATGAATTCAATTTCAAACCCTTCCTTAGAAAATTTGTGTTAGTATTTTTTGATGATATACTAATCTACTGCAAGTCTTGGAATGCTCATGTTGAGCATGTTGACAGGGTGCTACAACTATTGGAGGAGAAAAAATTATATGCAAAAAGATCTGAATGTTTCTTTGGAATAAAAGAGTTGGAATATTTGGGTCATATTGTATCTCATGAAGGAGTTAAGGTAGACCCCTAGCAAAATTAAAGCCATTAAGGAATGGAAAATCCCCACATCCATAAAGCATCTGGGAGGATTTCTTGGGTTGACAGGGTATTATCGCAAGTTTGTTAAGAATTATGGGAGAAGAGCAACACCTCTAACAACATTATTGAAGAAAGATGCATTTTCATGGACTCCAAAAGCAACAAAGGTATTCGAACATCTTAAAGAGGCAATGTGCCAAGCACCGGTCTTAGCTACACCAGACTTCACAAAAACCTTTATTATGGAATGTGATGCTTCAGGAAATGGAATTGGTGCTGTTTTAATGCAAGATGAAAAACCCATTTCTTTTCAAAGTTGTCCAATCAAGGGAAAGTTTTTACACAAAGCTATTTATGAGAAGGAAATGTTGGCAATACTCCATGCACTTAAGAAATGGCGACCCTACCTAATGGGAAGACACTTCAAGGTAAAAACAAATCATGATAGCCTTAAATACTTTTTAGAACAAAGATTATCCTCTGAAGAGCAACAAAAGTGGGTCACAAAGATGTTGGGTTATGACTTTGAAATCATCTACAAAAAAGGGAAGGAAAATGTGGTGGCAGATGCACTCTCAAGAAAGGATGAGGATGTGGAAGCATTGTTGTGCGCCATTTCTATTATCCAACCAGATTGGATAAACGAAGCAAGGGAGGAATGGAAGAATGACGAAGAAGTGTGGGCACTTATTCGAAAGTCACAACAAGATTCCAATATGTCCAATACATTAGCTGGAAAAATGCTTCATTATGATACAAAGATCACTTATACCTCTGTAAGAATTTCTAGCTAAAACAAAAGATTCTTATGGAATTGCACACTTCTCCCTTAGGAGGGCACTCAGGATTTTTAAAAACTTACCACAGGGTTAAGAAGGATTTTTTTTGGAATGGCCTTAAATCAGATATTCAAAAGTTGTGGCGGAATGTTTGGTTTGCCAACAAAATAAAGTTGAAACAATTAAGACACCGGGTCTATTACAACCTTTTTCCATTCCAAGCCAACGTTGGGAGG
>APFE030078226.1:0-11007 GCA_000404065.3 Pinus taeda | reverse complement strand
GCTAATACTGATTCAACCCCACACCACCCCCCCCCCCCCCAACTTCTAGTATTATTCCAACAGACTTTAGGAACATCAAAGTCAAGAGAGTGGTAGGATATTGAGACAAATGCATGCTTTTATCTAGAAGGGACAACCACCTTCAACACAACATGGGATGTTAAACAAGTAATTAATGAAATTAATGAATAAAAACAGAGAACGGAGAAAGAATAGGTTGCAAAGAGGATGAGAAACATTTTCAGTAGGGGGATATGATGGGCCTCCCAATTAGGTAAAACATAAGGCCCATCTAACCTTCCCTAGGCACATAAACATTATATTAAACCTTTCCTTTTATACTTAATAACATTTTTGAGCTTAAATACATTTGTAGGAAGGTTATAAAGGTTTGTCATGCTTTATGTGCCTAATGTGGTTATGATTTAGGTTTTTGAGGAGCTTTGGAATAGATAATGAGGATATATAGTCATCAAAATTTATGGGACATGTCCCTTGCTACAAGAAGATCAAACTTGGTTGGCTTGGAGCACCAATTACTCCTCCTTGTAGCTGCAAGGACACTCAAGGAGCATCATCATGCCTTTTATGAATTTTGGAGGAGAATAAATCCTTGTTTCAAGGACTACTCCTCACTCATTTTTTATAAATACAAGGCTAGAGTAGCCCATTAGGATTCAAAAGAAGCTAGCAATAGTTGAGTTAGAGGAAGTAAGAGCTTAACACTTTTTCAATTCTAAAACCTTTCATGTACAAGCAATTTTTCTTATTAATGAAAGATATATTTGGTTATGAAGTTATTTTTCCTTCAAGGAACTGAGCTTCCTTTGGTTAGGGTCCACCCCATGTTCTCAAGACCCCTTTTGTATTATTATCTTCCATGCAATTCTTCATTTATGCAATTTTCATTCCTTAGTATTGTTTTATGTAGGGTTGATTAGTTATCATGTTTACATTATTTTCTTGCACAATACTTTGAACAATATATGGTAACTTTAGTAGTGGTTATCTTATTTATCTATCATCTCTTTTCATGCATTAAGTTCAATTGGGTTGCTAATTTTTAATTGTTTTTTTATCATTTTTGTGCGTTGTAATTGTATAGTTCCTATTTTGTAGAGCTACAACATAATCTATTATCATGATTGACATGAGTACATGTAAATTCATGGTTGATCATTTATTAGCCCCCCCTTAGTTCATTTTTCCTTCAAACCACATCCTTAGCATGTTTTCTTGCTCACTAGACAGTCTCGTGTAGCAAAATAGGAACTCCTCTAGTAGTTTTCATTTTGCATTAGAAACCCATATAAAATTCCATCTAACTCATGGTTAATATTCATTGATGTGTTACAACATCCTTGGAACCATGAAGATGAAATTTAGAAGCCAAGAGACCAAGTAGATCCTTTGACCTAATTTTTGTGGAAATTGTATTTTCTTTCAAAATTAAGGTTTGATGTTTAAATACTTTATTTCAGTTGTGAGTTTGCTTTCTCCATATAGTAGAATACATATTATTTTATTTCCTCATAGTTAATATGTTTTATATCCTTTTCATGTAGATAGCATATATTTTCTTATTTCCTTTCATTTCCTGCAACTCTTCATTTTTCCTGTAGTGTAGGACAATTAGTATGATTTGCCAGTAACTAGATCTTAACTTAGTGTTTTTATTTAAGTCAGCAAAGGAAAAAGATAAGTACAGGTTGCATGCATAGTATCAACCCATCTTAAGTTTATATGAACCCTGGGTTGACAAATAAAGTTGAGAAACTTGGCAGCTACAGTATCCTTGCTGCAATACCAAGAGCCATCATATGTATCCCTTATTCCAAAACTCTTATAGTTGTATTTCCTATTATTTTAATTCCATGGTGCTCATTCTGTAAGGATTCTTTGAGATTGGGATAGTACTTGGAACTAGGTCAATAGAAAATTCTATGTCATATATTGGCCAAAATCCTAGAATTATTTCAAATACATCCTCAAAGTCCCTCAATACTAGAAAAATTTCAAAGCATGGCCCTTTATCAAGTTCTTCCACATGAACTACATATAATTGACATCCTTTCTTAAAACATATATTCAATGGTAAGGTTGAAATATTCCTTATAGAAATGGGTCTTGGAATTCCTTACACATTGCTTTTCTTTCCTTCTTCATCAAGAAAAGAAAAGGTCTTGTTATGGCAATCTAGAATAGCATGATGCTTGTGTTGATTGTTAAACACTCTCCTAAAATTCGCTTCAAAAAAAAATTAGGGAACTACTTTGTTTTCTTAACTTCAACTTATTGCGACATTCATGATTTTGTGAGTGATCATATATTTTGAAAAACTTGATGAATAATTCCTTTTTATTTTGTTTAACTTCTTTCAAAATTTCCTAGAAAATCTTGATACATAAATAAACTTAACTAATTGCTAGAAATTGTTGAAGGATGTTATTGAAAATCAACATAATTCAATGGGTAGTCTAATGCCAACACAAAGTATTCCATAAAACTATAACTATCCCATTAGTAGTTGGAAAAATAGTCTTGGTCAACCAAAATATAACTCAAATTAATTATTTGATTAATAATGAAATTGTCGTCATTTTGTGAAATATTGCTTCCTAGATAATACCATGGAATTTTCCAACTAACAAAATGTCATCAATATTCAACAAAATTTTGCAAACATGAAGTCACCACCTAATGTTTTTATTTGATGCCAAACCAAGCACTTAATAAAGAATTGATTAAATGTCTCAATCATCCATTTGAAATATGAGCTTTGATTCAAAATGATTATATTTCCATAGATAAAGGCATAATGATATCATACTCATACAATCACATGTCAACATCTCCACAATCAACAACAATTTAATTCAAGAAGATATTTGCAAGTATTGATAATGATGATTAATGGGGTTTACCCAATATAGCATCAACAAAATCCCAAACAAACCATTGAAACTCAAAGGAAATAATACCAACATGTTGAACATTGAAGTCGTCAACCTTTTGGTAATCACTAAGAAATGAGATATAAAATATATTTTTTGAAATCATAGAATGGTAGTATTCACATGTCTAGAATATCAATTTCATCATAAAAAATAATCCAAATGTACTCATTTTCATTAAAACTCAGTGATTTGGAAATCCTACCATAACTGGTGTGGAGTTTATGGTTGATTGGATTTCAATTAACAAAAAAAAAAAATATTTTCTCATTCCAAGAGTGAGGTTTTATGCAATAGCTAGCCAATCAGAGCAATTGTTGCTACCACACATAGTGAGATTGCTTAGTCATTATTTATTTTTTTTGCAATCAAGTGACTTAAGAAACAACCCCATATTATCCACCAAGTCAAATTATCCCTAATGTCATTCCTTTTCTTGTTGCATACATCAATCCATACTAAAACAATTTTGTGTGTAGGTCCCATTGCAATCCTTGAAACCCTGAAGCCAACGCCAAAAAATAAAGCAAACAAGCATCCCTGTCTTAATGACCACTTCAGGCGATGAAAGTTGATAAACAAACCCCAAACCCGATGGATAAAGCTGTATCCAAAAGGAAAGTGCCAAAAACAACAGAGGAAGATCGAAGACTGAAGGAGATCATGAATCAAACATGTAAATTCCTGGAAACAGTGGAAAAACATAACAAACTTGGGCCGGAACAGAGGAAAATTTTGGACATATTCCAAGTATGGCTCAAAGGGGACATCAAAGAAATCCTAGTTAACCAACTTACACACTTTGGAAAGATCTTCAACCAATGGAGTGCTAGATCGAGGAAACATGAGGTAGATCCTAAACCTATCAACTCGAGTAAGGATGGCAGTTTGTTAGCTATCTCACTTCTTTATCCTGGCATTCCAAAGAAAGGAAGAAAGGGTCAGAGGATGACAAAGGATGTCATTATGGAATCAGGTGAACTTTTTCTCAACTCAGGACAAATGTGTCAACTGATGGATTACTTTCCCATATTTGTCCCACATTCTCAATGAAAGTAGTCTCATGGAAAAATCAGGACTTGAAAAACAAAGGTAAGCTCTGATCTTTGAAAGAAAAAATAATCAAAGTTAAACTAGATATTGTGTTCTTGTAGGAAACCAAAATGACAACAGATAAATTATTGGTGGCTAGCGAACACCGTTGGAAGCATACTGAACTCATGATGATAGATGCCATTGGAATGGCTAGTGTCATTATGGTGCTTTGGAACCTCAATCAAGTCAAATTCAAAGACTCGATTGACACTTGCTATACCCTCTCCATAAATTTTTGGCATATTGGATCAGATTTGTGGTTCATATTGATAACAGTTTATGGGCCTTCCAACCCCTAGGCTAAGGAGTACTTTCTCAAAGACATTTATGCCCTTCACTCTAAGATTTATTCTTCAAATCAGATCTTAGGGGGAGACTTTAATCTAATTCAAAGTTTGGAGGAAATTCAGGGTGGAGTCAGAAGGCTAGATCCAAGCTCCATAGCCTTCAATGAGTTGATTGATGAGCTTCACCTAGTGGACATGAACACAAAGATAGGGCTTCACACCTTGAACAACCGGAGAGGTGGTCAACACCAAGTGGCCTATAAGCTGGGCCACTTCCTTATATTTGAGGAATTTCTCCTACAGGACCTTTTTATTGAAGAATCAATTATGCCTTCTCTTGGCTCTAATAACTGGCATATATGCCTCAATCTAGCATCTCAATCTCACCCAAAAAACAAACCCTTTCAATTTGGAAGCTTTTGGTTATGGAACCCAAGCTTTGTGGTGAAGTTAGAAGAATGGTGGAAGACCTTAGAGGTGCCTTTAGGGTCAAGCATGAAAATATTCCACATGAAACTTGAAGCTCTCAAATTAAAAATCAAAATCTAGAATCAGGAAGAGTTTGGTGATATATTCACCGAAAATCATATGCTAGAGAAAATAATGGAGACGATTCAAATGCAGATAGTTTGCAAAGGACGTATTGAGGAGTTAGACATTGAAGAATTCCACCTACTATCTCAGTTGGAAGAATAGAGGCTTCAAGAGGAAGCATTGTGGAGGCAAAAATCTAGAGTCCAATGGCTTCGAGAGGGGGAGTGGAACTCAACATTTCTTCATAGATCCATGTTTTGCAACCACCAACACAACTACTTTACCTCACTTACCACAGGGGAGGGGATGTTCCTAGAAAATCACCAAGATATGGAACGAGAATTAATTTCCTTCTACTCATCTCTCTAGTCGAAAGAAGATATAAACATATCTGAATACATTGAGTGCATTACCCCCCATATCCCTCATTTTGTGATTGAGGAACAAAATTAGGCTCTAATGCAACCATGATCTTATGAGGAGGTGGAAACGGTGGTCAAAGAGATGCCTTCCAACAAGGCGCCCAACCTAGATGGTTATACCTTTGAGTTTTTTAAGGATTGTCGGTCGTTCCTGGGCCCATAATTTGTAGATCTTGTGGAGGAGTCTCGTCAAACAAGGAACATATGGTTGGGAATAAATGCCACCTTCCTCAAACTCATTCCAAAATCCAAAGAGGCCAATACACCTAGTGGATTCAAGATCATTTCTCTTTGTAATGTGATATATAAGATCCTATTGTTTATTCTAGTTCGTTGATTGAAACCCATCCTCCATCATATGATCAACCCGAAGCAGTCAGGGTTTGTAGAAGGCACACAAATTCTAGATGGATTCATTTCTGCTAATGAAATCATTCATTCAGTCAAGTGCCATAAGAAATAGGGCATTTATTAAAATTGGATCTATCAAAAGCATACGACCATCTCAGTTGGTCCTATCTTATTTCAGTCATGAGAGATTTTGCCTCTGTAGATATCCACCCCTTTTTTCTCAATTTTGGTTAGTGGGGCTCCCTCCTCCACCTTCTGATCTTTTAAAGGTCTCAAACAAGGAGACCCAGTCTCACCCTTCTTATTCATCATAGAAGCTTAGGGCCTAATTTGAATGATTAAGGCGACGAAATGTAACAATGATATGAAAGGCATCCACCTCCCAAGAACATACATCTGTATGACGCATCAACAATTTGTTGATGACAACCTATTTTATGGTGAGGCCATAGTACGGGAGGGTTTAATATTTGATGAGATCCTTGCAGAATTCCAAGCTGCCTCAGGTATGTGCCTTAATAAGGAAAAATATAACATATATTTCTTTAATACTACTCATTCGACCTAGCTATTTTTGGCTCATATTTTGGATTTCTTTATTTGGTATCTTCTACCGAAGTATTTGGGTGTTCCTTTGCTTGCTAATCCTCTCTGCATTGCCCATTGGAAAGACTTATGCCCCAAAATTGTAAAAAAATTGTCAAAATAGACATTTAGAGTCCTGAACCTAGCTAGGCACACCACCCTCCTAAAATTAGTTTTGCAATTAATCCCTCTCTACCAACTCTATGTTCTCCCTACCCCTAAGAGTATATATCAAGAACTGGTCTCATAAAGTTTTTATGGCACAGTGTTATCCTTGAGAGGAAATGACCCCTTATTTCTTGGAATAAATTTTTCCTCCCCAAAGATTGAGGGGGTCTCGGTCTGCGAGATCCTGAGGAATTGAATATGACTCTAGGGGCCAAGATATGGTGGTGATGGATACCTGGTGGAACATAGCAACGGAAATGGATATGGACCCAAAAATACAATCAAGGGAAAACACAGTGTAGGCTCCTAGGGGATCATTCATTCCCTTCTGGGTTGGCCATATGGAACCTGGCCAATCAGAATAATCACCTAATTTGGGATCACTTCTTCTAGGAAATTAAGGATGGAAAATCAACGTTATTTTGGGAGTATTCATGGCAACAACTCCCTCGCCTTGATCAAGGAAACTCCCTCCAAGATCTACAAATCCTCCTTCAACAGCAAATCAAGGATGACTAGCTAATTACTGGGTCAAGCACTCAAATCAACAAGGCTGGAGACAGTGGAAAACCAACTCAGATTGAAAAATCATGGCACCTCAAGAAGTATGGCAAAATTCTTGTAACAACTGCACGAGAGGCGTATTCCTTTCTCCCTTGAGTACAAAAACTTACGATGGGGATATTTGACGATTGGTTCTGTCTCTCTCAAAGAAGCTTATCTTCTAAAGATCGAAGCTCACAATATGCCACAACAGAAAATATGGAGCAAAATCTGGGGAGGAAAGGTTTGTCAAAAATTATTGCACTTCTTATGGTTGGTTTGGCATAAGAGGATCCTCATTTGGGATCGTCTGTTGAAAAAAGGATTTTTCGGCCCCTCTCAGTGCCCCTTATGTAGAAACTGGGAGGAAACAATGCAACACCTTCTGAATTGATGTCCCATTCACATTTCTTCCCAATTAAGCAATTCCTCTATTTTTGGTTGGCGTCAAGGAATTTACCCCTGTGGGAAATTTTGGTTGTGCTATCTATTTTGGTGGGTGTTTAGGGTGGTGGACAAGGTTTGCTCAGCCCTACTCTTCGGTCTAGGCAGTTTTCTACCCTTCCTATCTCAGAGCTCGTGTGGTTGGTGATCTGGCATACTCTCATTCTTCATCGCGGTATCTTGGTTTGGGTAATTGTATTGTTTATTGTAGGTTCTACAAAGGTTCACTCTCAGGGGATTATCATTGTTGGGAGTTAGGCTCTGTCAATTTCATTATGCCCTGCCAATGGGCTTGCCCTCACCTTGGGGGGGTCAGCATGCCTAGATAGGGTGTCCCAAGCCAAGCCATAGCTCATCTTCTACCAATTCAGTCTGTAGAGACACTGACGACGTTGAAGCTATCTCTCCAGCTCGTTCTCCTGGTCATGTGGCACTGCATGCTATCACAGAATCTATTGTTGAAAAACTTCAGAACATACAAATTGATATGGGCATTCTCAGGGACCACAGGTATGAAGCCCGAAACGAAAATATGACCTCTTTTAATGATATACAATACAACCAGAATGAAATTATGGAGTAGTTGGAAAACCTTTGTCGCAGCCACCATCACACCAATGACCACCTTTGTAGCTTGGAAGAGAGGGTGGAACACATTGAATTCCATATGCATAATCGAGTTGGTTACTTTGCAACTCCCCTTGTACTACCCCCTCATCCCCCTCTTTGATATGTTGTTGTCAGTTTTGGTTTCCTTTTTGTTTACTTCTAGTATGCTAAGGCTTCCAGAAATAATGCTTGTAAAATGTCCGCTATGGTATTCTCCATTCCCCAAGCTCAAAAAATTCTGTTCGGAATGAGAGAGCGAGGATTGTTCAAACTAATTTTATAAGTTGTGCCTTCTTGAAAATCTATTGTAAGCCTTTTTGAAAGACAATTTTTTTTTTTAAAAAGATGAAGAGTGTTTTTGTGTGGGGAAGTGCAATGTACTGAGCACGTTGACAATTGTTATCATTAATGTCAATATACAATCATATATGTCAAGTGATGTCAAGTTTAGGGGAGCGTGTTTAGTTTATTAGCATTGTGCTAGGCTTTTGATGTCATTGATGTCTAGTGTGTTTGCTAACTATTGGATGTATAGCCTAATAACCTATCGTTGAAGGCAATTTGTCCGCAAAAGTTCTTGGTTTGATAGCCCTCTTAGAGAGCATTCTAGTGATATATGGCACATAGCCTAATTCCCCATGAACGAAGAGAAACTTGAGTTTGAAGTGACAGAGTCTAGGCATGATTTTGACGAGTTGTGGTTTTGAATGGTCATTACCTAATTATTGTATTCCCTAGTACCACACTAGGGGTGGGCTCCATATGACATGGCAAGGTGACTTGGCAGATATAGGTGGCAGATGATGACATGGAACCCTGTGGTCATGACATGTCGCAAGTGAATTTGGCCTTTTTGGGTGGGCAAGTAGCCCTTTTTGAGTGACATGGTATTGGTGTGGTAGTGACATGGCATGACAAGTGGTGAGTGTGATGTGGAAATGCCCTGAACATCACATGACCCATCGTACATAACCCATTGTTGCATAGTGGCAACAATAGGTAGTGGGCCCGATTAACCTCATCAAGTGGGCACCACATTCCATGATATTAGACAACAAAAACACTTTGGACCTCCCTTGCTAAATTCTAGATAGGAAGGGGGTCCCTAACATGATTTCTTTTCGATTAGGTTAGATCAGAGTACGGGTTCACTTGATGTACTTTAAAAAGGCGAGGTTTATTTAAATTGAATATATGACAAATTGCAGAACTACCACCCGTTAAAGCTTGGATAAGGCAGGGAGAGGAGGGGCAAAGTGATGCCTCTCCTATCAATTGTAATCATATCTCTTAGCATGCGTCATAAGGCATTGGTTATTTAAACTTGAGTAGTTTGCAACAATTTAGGGCAAACCACCCATGGGGTTTAAGCCCTTAGTTTTTGCCCACATTCTCATGCGAAAAGGAGCAAAACATTGGGGGTCATGAGATGGAAATTTGACTTTTGGCACCAAAATTCAGTTAAGAGATTAATGTGTAATGGAAACTTATATTTGAGCTAAGAGAGACTTACAAGTTGGTATTAGAATCAACAAAAATCTGTGATCTACCTCATGTGAGGAGGATTGACAAAAATCTAAGACCTATCTCCAAACTCAACTCACATAGGACGTACTTGCTTGACCTCACATACATTTGATTTGCCATATACATATTTGAGCACGAGAGAGACTTTGCTTGACGTCACATATATTTGAGCAAGGGGATATTTATGGGTTGGTGTTCACTCTATATTTGAGCGAGAAGAGACATATGGGTTGGTGTTTGCTCTATTTTTGTATTCAATGAGGCCAAATGCATCAATAAAATCTCAAAAGCCTTAGTAAGAGTAGTTAAAAGTTTATAAAAATACTGGAGAAATTAGAAAAACTATAAACTTATGGATTGATTTTTGCTCCATTTTTGTATTCAACTAGCACAAATACATTAATAATATGATTAATATACAAGCTAAATATCAACAATAACTAAATATATTTAAATTCTTATAAATTAATATTTAATATTTAATCTTACTTAAAAATTATATTTAATAAATATTAAATTACAGTAAACTACATCAATCGTTTTTTTAATTTAATTTTATAAATACTATAAATAAATAAAATTAATATATAAAACTTAAAATAATAAGTATTGAGAAAAATATTTGGAAAACCCTCTCTGTAATATCAATAATAACTTTGTTACCATATTTTCATGACCTGCAGGCGTCTTTAATGCATAGCTCGTAATAAAAAACATTGAAGTATACAAGGCCACGCCTGCATTTGATGGATATGAAACGAGCTTAATGGCCACCTATTTGCAAATAGGAATTGCCTTTGACACGTTCAACGGCCACACTGCCGGAGCCTTAACTTTACTGAAGACTTCGAAACTGAAACGCCCTGGCCTTGAACATCCTACCCGTGCCGCAACGAACTCTTTTATGAGCATCTAGACCCGACCTGCTGTACGCCTATACATCTAAAACAGCTCGCCATTTTTTAGATCACCTTGTGTCTCTGAGTAGAATAAGCCCTCTTTCTTTCTTTCTGCGTTATTCGTAATCTGATACTAAACAATGGCAGCCGTGGTTAACGTTCGACCTGATTTCCTTGTGACAGCCGAGGAGCTGAAGTCTGTACAACCCATCTTCATCCGAGACGAGGACGAGCGCCCTAAGGTGCCCTACAACCAATTCAGCGAAGACATTCCTGTCATTTCTCTCTCAAGCATCGCCGGGGAGGAGAGGGGACGTGTGAGGGAGGAGGTAAGGAAGGCATGTTCTGAGTGGGGAATATTCCAGGTGGTTGATCATGGTGTTCCCCATGAGCTGATGGATTCCATGACTCAGATCTCCAGGGCGTTTTTCGCCCTCCCTGCAGTTGAGAAGGTCAAATACGACATGAGAGGTGGGAAGCGTGGAGGATTTGTGGTGGGCAGCCAACTCCAGGGCGAAAGTGTTCTGGACTGGAGAGAAATCTTCATTTACTTCTCTTATCCCCTTCACCAGCGTGATTACGCCAGGTG
>APFE030078216.1:0-12149 GCA_000404065.3 Pinus taeda | reverse complement strand
ATGATATTGCTTCCTTCCTTGAATGGATGGTTCTCATGTATTTAAGTTTTCATGACTCTTAAATTAAAAAACTATGGAGAGTTCTAATCCTTCCACCCATGGGTTTCAAATTGAATTTTCCTCCTCCTATGATTCTAGTTCTCATTTGATCCCATAGGAAAACATCACCACCATCATATGTTTCATACTCACAAAATGATTCCCTATGAGAAGTCATATGACAAGATGCCCTTGAGTCAAACAACTTTGATCTACATGTGTACTTGAAGATTACAAGTACACATTTACTGCTTTGATTGAGGAGGTTTTCACTTCTATAGGAATATCATCAAATACCTTCCCTTTCTTAGCAAATTTGTATCTGAAATATTTCTTGCAATTTCCTTCTTTTCCGCATCTACAACATATCGTTAAGAATACTCTTGGATCTAATGATATTTTTTTCATGTGTATATTTTATGATACAGCATATACATAATCTGGGATACATTCATTGGTTGAATTTTGAGGTTGAAAATGAGCTTCCATAGGAAAATAATAAAAATAAAAGTTAAAATAATAAAATAAATATTATGAATTTTTAAAGAAAAAACATAAGTTACCTTTTTATTGTATTTTTGAATTATCTCCTTATAGGGTTACTCAAATGTCAAGTGTATACATGAGTTGGATCCATAATTAAATTCCACACCCAACGATTACCCACTCTGCATACTTCCGGGAAGACCCACATTTTTTTTTAATTCTTTAAAAAAACTTCTTTAACACATTTTTTAATGTATCTTCAAATTTTTTCAATGTGGGTCTTCTTATAAGTATGCAAAGTGGATACTCATTGGATGTGAAATTAAGTTTTACATCCAATGGGTATCTACACTTGAAATTTGAATAAGCCTATAAGGATATAAGTTTAAAATACAATTAAAAAATAGTTTTCTTCTCTTCCCTCCAAAATATTTACCCCTGGGGATGACATCATCATAATAAGATCTCTTAAAGTTAATTGTGTTAATAAATTACTTTTAGGCACATTTTTTACCTATAAATCCCCCTAATATTGGATGAATATGGGGTGCATGTGGACCCAACCAAGATCCAAGTCATTAAGGATTGGCGAGCCCTAAGGAATCTAACAAATTTTCATAGCTTCTTGGGCCTATGTTGAAGTTTTATGTTGGGGATATCTTGTATAAATTAGCTCTTAAGTCAAATGATTAAGGGTGGAGAAAAATAAAGCTTTTTGTAGTGTGAGTTATAATAGAAACCATTAACCATCCAAGGTAAACTTTATTCAAGATGAGTTGTGTAATGGGTCTGCCTATGGGCCAATAATAATGGTTTTTGTTGTAGTATTTCTATGCAATGTTCACTTGGAATCCTTTAGCAGCTCCACTACCTACTCTTCCAACTTTTTTCTACTTCTAAAATTGATCTCCTCTTTGACCCTTCACCACCTTTAACTTATCCCATTTGAATTTTGAGGTACCTGCATTTGACTAGCAATAACTCCTAATCTAGAAGGCCATATATGGACTACAATATACTATTGGAAATCTCTTTCTGAGCAATATTCAACTATGCCACTTTTAGGAGCCTTTGAGATAAAATTTTAGCAAAAAAATCGCTTCAAATTCTACAACAACAAACCATCATACCTATATGATTCTATAGCTTCTCTAGATATTCTGATACTATGATGGTTGTCTACCAAAACCTGTAGCAGCCATGGGATTCCTCCTGAGCTTAAAATGCATCATGCAAATCAATGTTGGCCCAATTTCCATCATTTCTAGCCTAGTTGACATCAATTCCAACATAGTTGATACCACCATCCATCTAGATAATTCCAAATGTGCAGCAACATCTATACCATTAAGAACTAAGGAACCTAGCTTTCCACGTAATGATAGACCAACACTCTCAATAGCCTCTGGCTATATTTCTTGTTGGACATCGTATACCATATTTTTTTCTCTACCTCTAAGATAATGTTCATTTGCAAAGAGACTATTGTTGGCCCAAATGTGACATTGAGATCGGGGGGAGCGAATCTATGTGAGGTCAATTTTACAATTTCCCAACCTCTCTTAATTATACAAATCATATATAAATGGACCATAAAAATTATAACATCAACTAAAATAGTGCATTATCATATAAGAAACATAAAAAGAAGCAATCAACAGATCAAGAAACCATCACATCACAAGGAGACATATTTTCTTACGTGGAAACCCAGATGGAAGAAAACCATGAATCTTTATCTTCAATTCATTTACATTAATTTTCAAGATCAAACCTACTTGAGGAAACTACCCCCAAGATATCCAAGTTTCCTCTTGTGGTAGGCTACAACCAAATTGAAACACCAACCTCAAAAGATGAAATGATATGGTCATTATAGGATGCAAACTAATTGAGGATTCAACCTTGATGATGAGTAGGCTCCAACCTTCTCCAGGGTCTAATCTAATTGAGGCTTCAACTTTGAAAATGAGTAGGTTCTAATCTGATTGAGGCTCCAACTTCCTTCTTCAACCTACTAATAGACCTCTATTTCATATCATTTTCAAATTGGATCCACCATCATCATATATCACTGGGTTATAAGGAATATCATAATATATAATCTACAAACAAAACTTCTAGCTATTATGTTGCCACAAAATTCATATCAATCATTTCTTTTTGCTCCCAAACTACTCATACTTTGTTTCAAATACATCTTCAATTTCGTCATTTAAACCCTTGTTTGGAACTTATTTCCTACTTGTATTCATAATTCCTTCAACATGATCAAAGATCTTATAATCAAATACAAGAGATCTTGATCGTCAAATAAGTGTAAAAAAGGAACCATACCCTTCTCATTGCATTCATCTATGATCCTTGATCATCCAACTTCTTCTAAAATGAATTTGGGCCAATATTGACCTGATAAATCCAAATTAACCGTATAAAACTTTATTATAACTCAAACATTCTACATAACATTGTTTTATGGGTGCTCTCTTGGATTCTAACAATGGCACTAGTAATTATTAAACATGCAACAAAGTGGAAGAATATATAAAAAATAAAATATAACCAAACTTGCCGAATCTACGGCCACCAATATACCACACATATATGCTACCAATTTCGTTGTCCAAATAGTTTTACAATGTTAGGGTTTCAATCTAATTTTGTTCTCAAGCCTATGTAAAAGGCAGGGGAATTTGGTGATGTGGCTGGTCCACATCCAATGTAACTCAACCTACATTGTTTAACATTCAATGAACCTCAAGACACACAAACACCTCTAAGTCGTTGTGCATAAAACTAGCAGGGGCCAATCCTTAGTTTCCACTCAGTATGTTGAAACCAATACAAACCCTCCGATCTTGTCAAATCAGCATGACACTACAAGGATCATATATGTGGTTGACATGTGTGTCGTACTAGAACCATCACTAGTGCCTAAGATAAGTAATTTGTACGAGTTCCTACCAAGCACTATAAGAATTTCTCCTATCCATGTTACTAAACAAGATTTAATCAACCAACATATATGATTTAAACAAAAATGTGTTAGAAACAATCAGAAACCATTAATCTACCATCATGTCTCGAAAAATAAAATATTTTTCAAATTCCAATCTTGACTAGACTTACCACAATAATGAGGCTAGCTCTTATAATCAAGTTTTCTATATATATAGCATGATAGATATCATGATCCTAAGTTGTACTAGACAAACATTGTTATAGCCTCCATTTAAATAGCAAGGGTTTTCCTTGGACATAATGAACAAATTTACATGATAAACATCTTAGTCGGACATAGTTGAACCTCAATCAAGAATATATGCTCCACTTATATATTTTGACCTTCGCTAGACTTGAAATCAATATTGTCATGTTTTAAGGAAACTAGAACAATAACTTGGTGGTAAACCACTAGTCCACAACTTCAAATTCTAACCACAACCCATGCATAACTAGAACTAGTACTCTGTAATGGTTTTGAACTTTTCCTCCATTAGGATTCTAGAATTTTCTTTCTATCAAACCAATCTAATTGAATATGAACCAAAAATACTACAAAGTTCCTTGGCAAAGAATAAGAAAACATATCATTACATTTTCATACCTTTATCTCATGATCATATGGTTATTTATAGGCATATGGTGGTCCTACTGCGTGAGATCCAACCAAAAATCATCTCTGTATAACCATGGTTGACCATGAATCAATCCCCATATATCTAAAAATGATGTATACCTATTCCCATAAGACCGTTCAAATTCAACTATGTGCCTAGGGGTGGAAATCACTTAGACTAATATTATGCCCTCCTTCCATGTGACCATGCCCATATGACACGAGCTAAAGGGTCATTGGTCATCCATAAGATGATTTCAAGATGATCTCATAATGCTTAATGGCAATCCATGAGGCTTTTGATGTGTCACCTATTTTTAAGATTTTTATCAATGCAAAGCCACCATTTTCACTGCCTTGTGGCATCCCTTGATGGTGCCACATTATATTTCTAAATTAGCTTTCTTATTTGTCATGTTGACTATGTAACCATACCATATTTTTATAATCAACAAGTCCATGTCATCATCAAAGAGGACAATTCCATGTGTTGTCATCCAGTAGGTCCAACAAGATTGATTAAACATATTGCAACTTCACCATCATCCAATTGTTATACTTTTAGAAGTGGCATTGATTAACCTGAAACATGCACATCATTTAACATTATTAAATACTATGCAACTTCACATGCCTAGGGCCATTGATTTTCTTTGTCAATGGTGGATATACTTGAAACATTCCCACTCATTAACATATTAAATTTTTGGCTCTTTGCCCTAATGTTTGGTCAGTTAATTTAATATTGAAACTTCAAATAGCCATATCTTCTCATCTGGGAGGAGTTTTTCTAAATAGGAAATATTGTTGGAAATATATTTATGAGATTTATGAAATCGTACTATTAGTAGGATCTTTCATGTTGAAAATGGAAACAAGAAATGCTAAAAAAAGAAATGCATAGCATTGCTATAAATAGCAGTTCAGGTACCAGTGTTGGATATAGCAACAAGGAATGAAAAAATGGAAATTCTAAAAATAGTGTTGCTATAAATAGCATTTCGGTATGGATTCCAATTTTAATTAGTCCATGAATTAAAATGGAGAATTAAAATTCGAATTTAGTCTCAAAAGTTGTTTGAAAAATAATTAATTAATTCATCTTGAGTTAATTAGTTGTAGAAAATCAAACATGAAGTCTATGTGAGGACATGCAACAGTTTCTCCATTGATTGAGGAAGTTATCCCTTGATTAAAGGAGATTAGGATGAGTTGTACTTTGAGTTCTAATTACTTAGCTCAGTTATCTGAGTTAAGTCCAGTTAGATTAGTTCCAACAATTTGTGGAATTAATTGTGAGTTCAGTTACTTAATGCTTGCATGCATGTAATTGTTGCTCTCCAGATAATTGAATACTCCCTCATAAATAACTCATGCATTTCAGTTCAGTCAGAGACCCAATTGAGATTGGAGGAAGGGACAATGTACTACAGTTGGAGGATTTTTCTTATATAGGAAACTCATCCATGCAAAAGGAATTATCTCCTTCAGGATTGCGTAGTTAGATCAAACGTTAGTGAGTGTGTGAAGAGGCCAATTCACATAGGTGGTAGCAGTGGACCAAAATGAATACTATGCAAGGAAATAGGAAGCTTGGAGGGCAGAGGAGAAGGTTTGTGAGAAGCCTTTGACTGATTATGAGCAGTGGTTGGATTGCAGAGAGAGCAGGATAGCTTGTGAGCTGATTCTTTTTGTAATACTGAACATATCTCCACTTGTATGATAATGCAAAGATTGGGGTTTTAAGCTGAGGCTTTCCCTGGGTTATTCTTCTTTTTTCATGTGTGATTGATTTCTCATTCTCAGTTATATGTGTTCTATTTGATCTTGCTCATATTCGATTAAGCTTCCGCAAATATTGTTGTAGAAGTAGATCTTGTATTTTGCTTTAGTACATTGCATAATCTGTTGATCTACAGAGGGAATTTCTACATGGTATCAGAGCAAAGGTGATCAAAGCAAAGAAAAGTATACAAGAAGGGAGAAGATCAAAGTTTGAGGTTCCTAAATATAGAAACAAAGTTCTTATCACATTTCAATTTCACCAATGGCATTCAACGACTTAAGACTCGAGTATGCCCTTGATGGCAGTTCGAATTTATATCCTTGAAGGATCACATGGAAGCAACATTAGAAGATAACGGTCTAAAGGACTTCGCTAATCAAGAAGTCCCCAAGTTGGCAACAACTAATGCTACATAGTTTGTGGAATGGAAGAAATGTGTGGCTACAACAAGGAGAATCCTCATGGAGGGAGTCTGAGACCGCATTGTCTCGAGCCTCCATGGGAAGGAGACACTATTTTCGATGTGGAAAACATTAAAAGATCTATATTAAAATAGTAGTGATCAAAGGAAGTTAGCGCTGAAGGACAAGCTTCAGAAAATCAAGTGTGAAAAGGGTGACACAATCTCAACATATATGAATAAGCTCACCACCTGCAGGGATGGGCTTGGAAGTGTAGGGATCATGACAGCCAATGATGACATGGTGAGTCTTGCACTTCTCAGTCTTCCTAAGAGTTCACATAGCTACCAAGGCTCAGTTAATGGAAGAGAGAAACTGCCAGATTGGGAACGACTGTTGTTGGATCTGATGCAGGAGGAGATAAGGAGAAGCACTAGAGATGGTTCTTCATCCAAGGAGGATGAAGAAAACTGTGCCTTAGCGAGTAAGGAAAAGAAATGGAAGGAGAAGGATTCTCGTCCCAAATTTAGTTCTTCCTATGGTGGGAAGAAGTTTGACAAATCAAAAGTTCGATGCTTTTGTTGTCATGAGGTGGGCCATTGTGCTACAAATTATCCACTGAAGAAATCCAAGATGGGATCCAAAGAAGGATCTGAAGGTGAGGCATTGGCCTCACAATTCGAGTTGGATTTCACCCTTTTCGCATGCATGGTTTCATCCATGGTGGGATGTGGTTGGTTTCTTGACAGATGCCCCCATACACGTCGACTTTCAGAGCAACATGCGGGTAGTGGGAGGAGAAGAGAACACAGTGTTTGCTTGAAATTTAATGTAATTTCCTACATATGTCCCACCTTCTTGTATTAATGTAGAGTCTGCAAGGTCAATGCAGTCAACCATGCTAATCTTCATATCAGTAAAAAAGAGATGTTATTTATCTTATTTTCCAATAATGGTGGAGAACATAGTTAGTGGAATGAGAAAAAGGAAACTACAGATTTGCACAAAGATGTCATGTATCCGATTCTCCAATAACTGTGGAGAACATAGTAAATGGAATGTGAAAAAGGAAACCAAAGATTTGCACTTGGGAAGTTTATCTGATAAAAGATATACAAGCACACTCCATACCACTTGATCACTTATAACATTAGTCCCTATATCAAGAAAATCTGAGGCACTCTAATATCTGATTTGATACCATAAACGATATCTGATTTGATGCCATAAGGGATATCTGCAAGAAGTTCGAGACACGTGTGGTTTGCACTGCCAACAACCCGCATGGTTGAATTAAACAACATCAATTCACATATTAGCACACTATACCACATAATCATTTATAAAAAAATGTCATACTTGCCATATTCTTTAAAAAACATTCTGCAAGTGAGTACATCTTATTTGAAAATCCCTCTTTTGCTATATAATTACATGTGTTTTGTAACTATGGCTTAGAAACAAGTGATAAAATTTCCTGTAGATTTGTAGCCTTATTGACACTAGATAAAGAGGCCTCAGAAACACCATTTGTCTTATTTTCCTCATCACTCTTGTGCATCTTGTTTTCAAGTCTAGTTGCATAACATTTATGCCTTTTAGTATTTAAAGCCACATTAGACACCATTTCAGTAATAGCTTTGCTTCCAAATCAAACTTATTCCCCATTATTCAAGACATAGTCTCCATATGAAGATTGCGATTTATCCTTGAGTTCAACATTCCTAACAATCACATTGAGAATATCCATAACTTTCTCCAACTAACCACTGCTTCTTAAAACTAGTCGCTCATTAAGACATTTTAGAAGCACAACTAGAGATATTTCTCCTTTCTAAGAGCTATCTAAAGACCATGAGATGCTATTTTCTTCAAGTAAAATTTCTTTCCCTTTAGCTTTCTCCAATTCAAAAGTTGTCCTACATGACAACTCCAATATTGAATATGGTTCCACATAAAATAGAATATTTACAATAGATAAACAATTTATTTCCAACTATGTCAATTTATAGTATTTAATGAAAGATAAGAGGTGGGAATACATTTGATAATCATGAATAATTATACACTATATTCCATTAACAACCATAAAACCTATGGGATGTAGCCTCATTTGAATATTCTCCTAATAGCATATTTTTTGGCCTCACCATATCTATCAATATTTGAAAGACATGTTTGTGTAGTATTGTGTCCACAAAGATTTAGGAGGATCTTTTGCAAAATTTATTTATATATTAAGCTAGCTTATAAAGTTGGAGTAGTGATTTTAGAGAAATACCAAATAATTCCCTTCAACTTATTTCAACTATGTTGGAAACAATGTTTAATACGGATTGGGGGGGTTGGAAAATTAGTACTAATTTGATCTTTTATACGAATTTATATTTTCATTTAAGCTTCAAAACCATTCATGTAAACCATCAACACCAAATCTTGGTTTTCATTATGATGTAAAATGAAAGATCCTACTTTGTTTGTATCAAAAGTCTTTGTGAGCGACCACTCATAGGAAACAACAACTCATTTAGATTGTTTGTTAGAACGCACTAGCAGCAAACACTAATGCCCCTCCTTCTATAGATACCTGATTAACTTTCTGTGAAGAACTAAATTCATGGGTTTATGTAAGCACCCACTTGTAGGAGCCACAACCTCCAAGCTCTCCTTAAACACCCAATAGATGGAAGCACCAACTCCCTAAGATGTAGGCCCCAACCCACACTCATCAAGGAAACTAATACTCACTATAAATGGTATCCTATCTACATATTTTCAGCTCTGCTATCGTTCACTTGGCCCTATGTTCTCCTCTGCATTTGACCCTACGTTTTTCTTAGTATAATTCACTTTACTCAACCCACACAACACTTAGTCCACATTACAACAACATTCAGTTCTTCTAGTGCTAGCTCTCTACCTGGACTAGTTCTCAGGAACCCTTGACTAGTTCTCAGGAACCCTTGACCTTTCTCTTTTGCATATGAACTCTCTACCTCTTAGAGCAGCAAAAACAGTCACACTGAGCTCTCTACTCAACTCACAATGATGCTACATCCCCCAACTACACAATTACAATCCTTCATTTTTTTCCCTCCACTACAAAGGGAATATTTCTATCTTTGTTAGCCATCATTCTGTCATCCAGTCTACTTGATAGCATACTCTAACATGCCTTCCCATTTTAATGTTTGGCCTCTACAAAAAAATTAATTCTAAGAATGGGCACCTAAGAATTTATCCATGCTAAGAATTAATTCTCAGTTAAATTGTTTACTCTAGCAAGTGATTACATGCTTATTAATTTCCCACTGTGCCTTTGCCAGATTGTACTTCAAACATGGCTTCTCTAAGCTATGGTCAAATATCCATTCATTCAGGGGCTATTTTTCTCATATTAATCAGGCTCTTAAATTCAATTTGTAATCGCAATCCTTGATTAAGCAATCCTTGTAGTTTCCCTTGATACTAAATTATACATCTAGCTTCCAACCTATTCATATCCACATGTTTAGGGCATGTAGCAACTGAAATTAGGGTTTTATGAAACCTAAAACACTGATCTAGATGATGGGATTGATGTGCTCAAATGGATCTGTAACAGTTGCCCCGTAAAGAATGAAGTAAAAAATGCAATGTCGAGTGAAATGCTTTATGATGTGATGAGGAGGTTTTGAAGTGGTTGGTGACCTACATCGATTACGGTACAATATCATCATATTTTGATTTTTTCTCATGAATTGCTAAGGGAAGGCATACCCATGCTCAGAATATAAACTTTCTTTACAACTACATAGACAGTTGTCTATAGATATGGACCCGTGATCGAAATGACCACCAATGTAAAGCCATTGTATGGATGATTTAGTACATTTCCTGAAATCGCAGCCCAGATGGATGAAAATAGACCCAGGATCTTCTATCTCGTTCAATCATTCACTCGAGTACGAGTCTAACCATGCAAATATGTGATGTGAAGTCGAACATGGTGTTAGAGTAGGTCTAGTTATCCCTCCGTCAGAGATCAAAGCTCTTTTTGCATTTCATGTTTAGGTGTCCCATCAGTTTCAATCAGTTGCATTTCGTTAGGCATGCCATAACTCTGATGGAATGGTTTGTGTCACTTATTCCCCTCGTGCTTGGCACTGCTGGTTCAGGTCTATTCATAAAAACAAGTCTTATTTACAGTCACGTTTTAAATTTTTAGGTCTTAGGTCTAGGGTTGAGTCAATTTTGTTTAGAAAAGTCTTAGAAGACCAGCAGGCCAGAGGGATGTCTTTGATAGATCTTCACTTCAATAATTTTCATCATTGTACAACCGAATTAGGACTTCTCTTAAAAACTCTGTTTTGAAGATAAGTCGCCATCTCATTTTTGTAAAAACTTTCAAAATTTCAGTTCTTCAATCGTTCAAGTGCAGCCTTGGTCTCCTTTTCCAGAGCATATCACAGCTATCCCTACAAAAAATCAACAAAGAGCTTCAGTCCAAACCTCAGAAAAGCATGAGAAAATCAAAATGCACTGTTGTATTAAAAGACCAAAAGTGAAAGTGCCCAAACCTTACAAAGTGGGTTTTTTGAAATCAATTTAATCAAATTAGATATTTTGTTTGTATATAAGGTGAAAACAAGTCTATTTGTTCACCAAATATCAAAGCAAGAGCGTGTTCAAGTGTTGGAGGGCGAAAAACCAGTTTACAAACCCATGGACAAAGTTTTAGGTGCGTGCTACGCATTGAAACTGTGCGCTACGCACTGGGTAGTGTGCTACGCATTGGGCGAGCGCGGTCTTTGTAAAAATACATAGGCGCTATGCATCAGGCCGTGCGCTACGCATTGAAACTGTGCGCTACGCACTCATTCCAACACCATATTTATGCGCCTAGATCATGTCTAATCGCCTCCAAAGCTGCAAGTAGGTGTTCTTTGACTGGTTCAATCAATTTGAATATCTTTTATAGCGTGTTTGAAGAGAGGAGGTGATGTGTTGGGTATAAGAAATCAAATGAAACCCTAGGCCCCTATCAAAATCTTTTTAGAGGGTATTAAAGGACATATGGATAATTGGTGAAGATTTTTCTTCCTTTCCATCGTGAAATATAGCTCCATGCCCATTTGAAAGCTTTAAGCCAACAACACTTCATACCCTCGTCCATTTGTCAAACTGTCTTTGTGACTGTTTTATGCCCAAATACACCAAACAAAATGTCCATTATGGCATAACTCTTATGATGTTTCAGTTGGTTTTTTGAGTATGTATTGAAATTGGGATTTCACCACACCTACAACATACATATTGCAGTCCTCCTATTGCAGTTATTGTGTTTTCGAATTCATGTCAGATACAGAGTCAGTGTATGAGCAGGAAAATGATAGTGATTCCACAACAGAGGGGAATGTGCGACGGAGGCCTCGCAGAGGTGGCAAAGGTGGTAAACATCTTAGAGAAGAGCCCACTTCTATGGTACAATTGCAGGCTTGCCCACTTGGCATGGATTGTTTTCGCCATCAGTCATGCTATCATTTTTGTGAACTAATTTCACAATTTCAGCATCATCGTGAATTAGCTCGCTTGTTTGTTCTCCATTTACATGATGGCCATGTAAACCTCGCTAGAGTTAATTTCATTTTGTCACCAGAGACTATTGCAGAGGCCACTGGGATTCCAAATATCGGGGAGCAATGGAATAAGCGTCAGCAGCTAGAAAAATAATATTATGAGCCATATATTAAACCAGGGTATATGAGGCACTTAAGCAAAATTTTTCCTTTCCACTACCTGAATGATCGGTTTGCAACTTTGATGAAACTCATCATTC